>CAIGRS010065941.1:0-10367 GCA_903798395.1 Fraxinus floribunda | reverse complement strand
GGGGGGGGGGGGGGGGGGGGGGGGTATATGAAAAAAGAATCCAATTTGCATGTAAGGAGCCATGCTGGATACGACTAAATGTTACATTACGACTTGTGTTAATGTGGAATACGTTGAATAAAAAACTTATCTCCTCTCTCATTGTTTAAACTTTTAAATGAGTTTAGAAAATATGATTTTATAACATACTTTCTAATTTTATCGCTGTCTATTTATGAAATAACATATGAACATTTGATACAAAATGAATTCGGTCAATGCATGAATATACGTGTTCAAGACTTCAACAAATAAATTTGTCAATTCTCTAAGCTTCTTATGTTCTCATCCTAAGCCCCTATTTGAGCCAAATTAAAATTTGTATTCTCATTTTTCTACTCATTTTCAACCGTACATTCTTCAATAAAATAATATTTTTCATCACGTCAATAACTTTTCCTTTTTTTTCAACCACACATTCTCCATCAATCTACTATTTCATAATACATTTTTCCAAAATAATGTGACTCAAACACACCTTAAATCTCTGTCTTATTTCAATAGTATAATAATCATTTTGTTAATAAATCAAATTTCATTTTTCCTATTCACAAGAAAGGACTTGAGAATACATTATTATATATTAGACCCCACTTTAATGAGAAGCTGATTTTCCATAGATTTCATTGCATTATTTTCTTGCTGCTAGTTGGAGAAAATGGACCTCATTGGTCCTACTTGTTTGTATTGCCGGATTATTTCTTGGGGGGCTAAAAAATATCGAAGAGACAAATATATTTTTTACATTCTCATTCTTCTACTCATTTTCAACCATACATTCTTCAATAAAAAAATATTTTACTTCACATCAATAACATTTCCTTCTTTTTCAATTGCATATTCCCCATCACATCACCAAAAAAAATGCATTCTTGGAGCAAAAATGTGCACCAAACAGGGGCGTATTATGTATATTTTAAAGGAATTTCCAAGATTCACATATAAATTTTCTAAACAAATCAAAATGTTTTCTACTCTTAATGTTTTTATTCTTTTTACTTTTCTTGAAACCAAATAAGGATGATGAATAAAACCATCATTTCCTAAACTGGCATGTGCATCAATCACATTAATTACTTTTGTCTTTCAGGTGTTTGTTTGAATGTTTAATAAAAATATAAAAGCCGAGATAAGAAATTGAAAAGCGACGATACCACTGATTTAGGATTGATTGTGTTAACTCATAAATTAGTGGATGAAATGATCTGTTAAAATTTATCCACAATATGGATCCAAAGTATGAGAATTTTTTGAATGAAATTATTCTTTGACGTAATTTCTATTTCAGGCTTGTGACAAAATATTGATGATTGAGGATGATGATAATGAAATTGGTATATGTATAGCTAGTAAATAAATTATATGGTCTACATAAGGAAACAAATTAATTCTTAATCCTTTTTTTAGAAAATATTATTATGAGAAATGAGAGAAAATAAATGTCGTTTTTCTCTATTGTTAAAGTAGACAAATTGAAACAACTTTTGTAATATTATCGTATTTATGATTAGATTTACGGAGGGATAATGAAGTGATAAATATATAGACGATAATGGGATCCATTCCTTTAAGGATAACTTGAATCGATCGAATCGACTCGAAAAGGTGATGCAATTATATTTTTGGGCTACTAGATTGATTGACCTCAATCAAATAAGAAGAGTCCACTTCATGGAGGTGGTCGAGGCATATCGCGAAGTTAGTAGGCACCAGTTGTTACCTACACTGGTGCTTGTTACCTCCATGACTGCTTCATCGGTGTAGAATTCTATAACACTTGAAGATCCTATATTCTTAAGTTAAATGTAAAAACAAAAATGTGTTTGGCCTCCATATTATCTAAAATGCATTTTCTTTCCTCTTTTAACCACACATACACCAATAAAATAATATTACACCTAAATTCAAGATATTTCCTTATTTTTTAACCACATTCTTAAAAAAAATCACTATTCCAAAATACATTAAAATGGAGCCCAAATAAGGGTGTATATGATTAGAATACATAAAATTGAAATCAAATAATAGGCCGCGATATTTTAATTAATATTAATATCGATAAATTTTATAATATTTATGAACATAAGATATATAGGAAATACTAATTATTATTCACCCAAATAAATATGTAGTGACTTTTACCAAACATAACTTTTAAACTTTGTTTTATTAAATAATAGTGACTTTTACCAAACATGAAATATATGGTTAAGACCACGGCCATATAAAATATCAAATATGTGATAGGATTCAACTTTTGATAGTTTGTGTCTTGATTCTCTTAAAGTACAAGTTTTTGGTGTATTGTGGCCTTTTAGGCTGTCCGTGGGGAAGCAAAAGGCACAGCCTGACAGAAATATACAAAGGATATGAGACATATTACTTAGAGGTGTAACCGATACTTTCAAAGGTCCATTTTTGGTGTCAAGTCGATGCTCTATTTATCGTACTTAGATGTGTAAAGTTGATCGAACCGACACTTTCGAGTGCACATTCTTTATACGCTTAATAAGAGTCGCACTATGAGTGCACCAAATTATACCGTCGCACTTCAAGTGAAACTTTATTAGAAGTTGCATACTTTTTCAATATGTGGTTCCATCGATACAGCTAACTTTCCATACAACAAATAGAAAAAGGGTACAAATTGCAAGGAAAATAAGAAGTCCAAATAATAAATATTTATAGAAATTTCCATAGACTTGCTGCAATAGCAATATACATAGTTAAGATGATACCAAAACAAGGATGTAACCCTTCGTCACTTTGCAAAATTAGGTATCAAAATTTCCACTTATAAGTAAAAGCAGCAAGAAATTAATTCTCTAATTCACCAAAAAATTGATCTTCAAAGAAATCATTCACATCCCATGTAAGAGACCTAAAATCATCATCCAAATCAATTGAAACATCATTTGAATCCTCGTCCAATTCTGTCTTTGCAACATTAATTTCTTCGAAAATTAACGGCGAAGGAGACTGGAAATCGAAATATTCCGTCAAGAAACATTGATCCAATGGCAAAGCATCGTCCATTAAAAAATCGACTTCATTTTGCACCACCGTGGTCGGTCCAACCGGCTTCCTAGCTTCATTAAAAATCTTTTGTCCCTCGTCAGTGTTTTTAAACTCGGACCGGACAGTGCCACCATTACCATTTAAAACCGAGGTGGGCGAGCAAAGGTTCTCGCAAGACTCATCCTTGCAGGAATCATAACCCGAAACTGACGTCACATTAGCCTCCATCGCCAGCACCACCACCCTCTCCGTCTCCGGTGGCTTGATAAAGTTAGTCATAGCATCTGGACCTCGTATTTGAATCGCCGCCCTGTCGTAAACCATTGCCGCTTCCTCCGCCGTGTCATAAGTCCCCAGCCAAACACGAGTCTTCCGTGCTGGATCACGTATCTCTGCCGCCCATTTTCCCCACGGCCGCTGCCTAACACCCCGGAATTTCTTCCCATTTCCCTCACCTCCTGTCACCGGTGCTGGCGGCGGTGGCGGCCTTTTTTTCTTCACACTGTTACTCCTCCCATTAACACTTTTCTTTGCCTGAACACATTTCCTCTCGATTCTAATCTCATTCACATGCCTTTTCACTCTCTGAATATTCATATTCATATCCAGTCCCTCCTTTTCATCACTCGATGAATCAGTTGCATCACAATCCATCACAGAAATCCGCACCACACGTGAGCTCAATTTGTTCATCAATGACGGCGATTCAACTAACTTGGTAGTAATAGTTTTTTTGATTGTGGGATTCATTTTCTTGAAAGATTTTTCTGTCATTTTTACATCAAGAATAGTTGGACTGGAGAAGAGAGAGAAAAAAGGAAAATTTTCAATTCAAAGCAGTTAACATAAAAATTTGACTGAAGACTGTGAGAGTTACCGTAAAAATGGGAGAGAAAAAGTCTTTTCTTCAAAGAAAGTAACTGATATCGATAGAATTAACAGAACAGCTTTTACCACTTATGAATAAATATACCTAAATGTTCTTGGAGAGAAAGAAGAGGGGCACGGGGTGGGGTGGGTTGGGTTGGGAGTGAATGCATATTCAAATGAGAAGAATCACAGTTATATAGGAGTTGGATTTTTATTTTATTTTATTATTATTATTATTTAAAAAATTCTGAGTAGAGTTTGATCGTGTGGTTGATTTAATCTAGAAAAAAGATGAGAGTTACGATATCACAACACAAGTTCGATAAAAGTAAAGTAACTTGTCTACAAATACGTTTACTTTACTCATCCTTTAAATTTTATTTTTATATATTTGCTTCTTCTTTTTTACTATTGCTCAATGTAGTATCGATATTTACCGGAAAATTAGAGGAATTGGAAATTAAAATTTTTTTTTTTACCAAACTGGTCGCCTCATTTTTTGTAATGCTTTGATTTCACACGTGGCATAGTGGAAAATAATATGGTCAACGCCACGTCATTTGAGTATACACTTCTCCAAGTTTTAGCAATATTTAACATATTCTATATGCTTAAGTAGTCATTTTGCTTGTCAACCAAGTTCGCAAAAAATATATTTTCACTTTTTATTTATAATATGTTTATTATATCGTGTTTGGAACTAATGAACATTGCACACGACTAAGTTAAAAGGACGTGTTAAAGAAGTCAAATCATTTTCACGTATAAATTGAATGTTTCGACTCTTAATTAAATTATCGATATGTATACAACAACTTTAGTAATTAAAATATTATAATTTCAAGGACAAAAATGGAAAATTATATTTTCCATAAATAATTTGGATATATAGACATATTATTGATAAATATCTAAAAGAAGTCAAAGAGTTGAAAGCTTGAGCTTCAAGCAAAAGAAAACAATCATACAACCATCATCGTAAGAAACAAAAAGATTTTCTTATTTGCACGTGACAACATTGATTTATTCATATCAAAATTTAACTAAATTACGTAAATATAATTGGAAAGAGAACAATAATATCCCTACTCCCAAGTGAAATTTTGCGATTTCAAGGAGTTGGATAAGATTTGAAAATTCTAATATAATCATCTAATTATCAAATTTACTTGTTCGACAAGTAATTCGGCCATTTAATCTTATTTATGTTAGATCGAGTTTAAAAACTATGTTTTAGCCCCTGTTTGAGCCAAATTAGTGTAGAATGAGAATGAAAAATATAACCGTTATTGGGGCCCACACAAAAGATAGAAATTTTGAATTTAAATGTTGATTTGATGGGGTCATATTTTTCATTTTAATGAAATAATAATGCCGATCAAACAAAGCAGTTTGGCTCCACTATTTGCAAAATTAAATTTTATTTTTACATCGTTAGTGGATTGACTGAAGGAAGTCAACAACTACATCAGCTAACGATCCAATATTTCGTTACAATGTTAATGAAAATTACCACCAAACATGCGCTAAATACCAGAATAAATAGAAAAACAGTTCAATAATTTTATTTGAAAAATTTAGAGTCATATATATAACACTTTTATATTGACCTCTTATCTGCATCATGCACCTTAGAATTCAATATCTAGAAATAGTAGTGCTTGCCTACTAGATATACAAATGTATTTTAGATATTAAATTAAGGAAAAATCTTTATGTACCTAACCCTTCACATAATGGTCTACCGAATTGTCACACATTTTTTTCCTATGGTACAATGTGAGATAGAATAAAACAAAAAATCTAGTACCTGTCAACATAGTACCAAATTATATTGTACAAACTTGTCAAGTTTTCCCAATGTTCACATAAATTTTAGAGTCTGTTTGGTCCGAATTAACATTAGATTTTAATTCAAGTCAAAGTTAAATAATAAAAATTAACCACATCTTTCATGGATCCCACAATTGTTCAACTACACATTTAAAAAACTTCTATCACAATCTATTAAAATCTAATTTTAATTTACACCAAACACCCTCTTATTATATGCTCTTAATTGATTTCGACAACATAACTTTCAATGTTTCTAGGACATTTAATTGATCATCCATTTTTGGTCTTTGGTTTGTACAATGTTGAAAGAAAGAAAAAAGTATTCAAGAAGTCACATGATAAATTGAATCGAACAATTCTCATTTTTAATTTAATAAAGTTTAATTCAATACAAACGGGTATTTATAAATTATTTTATCGAACTTTATTATATAATTGTAAGTTGGATTGGACGATATCGGAGAGAAGAATCACCAAAACTTTCTTATATAATTGTATATTGATATGAATATACTCAACGTGTTTGTTACAAAACTTTATTATATAAATTTATGTTGGATTCGACGGCGTCGAAGAGAAGAATTACTAAATTTTATTATATGATTGTATTTTGATATCGAAAGAAGAATTGACCGGTTTAGCGTGATTTGTAGTGTTAACATACCCAATATGTATATACAAATATCTTTCAAAATTTATGGAAAATCATTAAAAAAAAATAAATCTTTTTTCCTTTTATGCACAAAGGAATGGTGCTAATAGATTTTATTATTTATTTTTTTATATGTAGGAATCCGCAGCCGCTACCGGCTAGCCGAGCCCTGCCCACCCCAACGAGACGGAGGTTCGACCACTGTGAGTGCGTACTGGGTAAACTCCGCTCCATGTTCAGTAACCCGCAAATCACATGGGAGAGGTAAATCGCACTAGGCAAGTCCGGTGTGACGGGCTCGACCGATGAAGTATTGGCAGGAGATTCAAACTCGTGACTTGGATCTCCGCATTCACTCTATGTAGATCATTCGGCAACTATAGGCATGTCATCGGCCAAGCTCGTGCACTAGACTAGCCGACAATTGTCAACTAGCCTATGTTGACAAAAGACTCTACAACATCACAAGAGTTTATATAACATGACGATCACAATTGCATATAACACGTTAATACACACTTCACTCCCAAAAAGGCACAACCCACACATGCATGATGCATGGTACAATGAAAGATTCAATTAAATCTCAGATATATTTTTTCCTCCATTTCAATTAGGAAATTACACTTCAAATTTGTTCAATTAAATAACTATAAGTTAATTTAATTTCAAATGGATACTTCATCTAATTCTGTCACTTGGACTTACGAAAATCGTTGATCTGAGAGTCAATAAACGATGGTCTTCATTTATTTCACTTAACCTTTACTTGTTTCACGCCAGCAACTAATAAACTAATAATTACGTGAGATGACAACCATTTATTAATGGCTAGATCATCAATTTTCATCATTAAATTGGACGAAGTTATCATTGTTAAAATCAAATTAAATATAGTCTCCCGATTAAAATTAAGTTAAAGTGTAATTACCATATTGAAATCAAATTAAAAATATTGTTACCCAATTATACAAAATTAATGAAGCACAATTACATAAGTGAAAAGTATAGTTACCGAGAATGAAAGTTAGCCAAAAATCAATTTATTTACAACAATATTAATTTATAATAGTTTTTGTTTACTTTTCTGTGTTCTAATTTATCCAATTGGATTATAATGAGGAAGACTTTTTCGAAATATGTCCTTTTTTGAACCACTAGTGCAGGCACGTGCGATGCACGTGTTGTAGTTTAGTTGTGTATTTAATAGTGTTGAGTAATTTGAAAGTATTTTTTTACTATAAGTAAAGTATTGTTTGTATAATTGTATGAATTGAAAAAGTTTTTGTTGCAAATGAAAAGTAATATACATGAAAGCTTGAAGGATGGTTACAGACAATTGATCAATCAAGTCACGGCTCATATAGTTTGTGAGCTTTTGTAGCAAAGTATCAAGATTTGTTGCTTTAAGATTCTTAACTTTCTCCTTTTCATTTTCTTTCCTTTTTTTAGTCTCTTTTTCCTTTCCCTTCTTCAGGTTTTTTGTTCGTTTCTTTTCGTTTTAGGTTTTTTTAGTGTATACATATATACATGGGGACGAAACATAGCAGAATAGTTATAATTTCAATATTGTAAGTGTAAGCAAATCAAATATGTAGAAGAGGCAGGTGGTAAAAAAACCCATAGGAAGTAAAAAATAAAGCAAACTTCAAATGGAGCTCATATACATTCTGTAAATTTCCCAAATGTCGGTAGCCAACTCTTTCTATGAACGCAGATGGAAATGATTTACAAAGCTTTGTTTAGAAAATTATATAGAACTTGATGTCGAACCAGTTTAGTGGGTGTGACATGACGGGCATTAGGACTGTGAGGCATTAACCCATTGAGGAAGGGAGATGGCATAATTTTTTGGAGTATCCTATGTCTGGTTGTAGCACTTCATCACATATCACAGGCAAAACATTGCAACTTCTTCCTCCATTTGTTGGATCAAATCATTAGTAGATTGAAGCCAGATAAATGATTTCATCTATATAGAGGAAAATATAAACAAAATATTAATCAACTTTAATACCTCAATACAAGCAAATATTATGGCAAATTGAACACATAATATGTACTACAGATTTAAAACTTCAAGAAAAAGAGTAACCTTCACACTTGTGGCATTAAGAACTATTTTGGCATTAAATTTGGCGTAGGCTGTACCGGAGTCTAAAATAATCCTTCAACAAATCTTTGGTTTAATATTTTTCATGGGATTTTCTGACATTAGGTGATTACAGGGTCTAACATTCTGTATGTGCATCTTGGAGGCAAAAGTGAGGAAGCATCCTATTAAATTGATGAGTTTTCTTCTTTAGAGGACGAACTTTGTAAAATAACCAGTTAACCATAAAGTCTTTGCTAAGGGCATGAATGTAAATTTCAAAAGAAAGCGTGACTGGATTTCTGAAGATAAAACCTTTATTAGATCTAGATGTTTTTCCGAGTAAAACATCGGAAGATTAGTCAGATGTTGTGCCTGAGCGATCAATATAGTTCAACCTGTTCGAAGGAATAAAAATTTCATTTATAGAAATATCTTTTCATTTATTTAACTGATGATTGGTAGATCTTTTTATTTCGATATATACATAGTTTCTGCTTAAAGAATGATTACTGCATCAAACTACAACTGTTGTAATGATAAATTTATTATTGAACTTTAAACATTACCTGAATCTTATATGCTCCTTAGTAGCTAAAAGTTTCACAGTTTTGGAACCTGAAAAATAACCAGTATTTGAATTTGAATCAAAACTTAAAATTAATAGCTGATTAAACATCCGGAAAAAAAGTGCTGTGAAATAATAGTAATGGATCATTTGCAAAGGGGATTGGCTAAAGATGCAATGAAATGAAAGAGAATAGATAACATTCATCCTATCATGGGATGAGTTTGCATGTTCACACAAGACTATAAGGCCAAAACTAGAGCATCTAGTTGAATTTTGGTTTATGTTAGCAAAGGATGAAGAAGATAGTTATACATTTTACCGTAAGTTTGTTGTAAAAAACATCATCTAATTCAACCAAGAGAAAGTAAGATATGCACAAGTTGTTTATTCATCAATACTTGTGTGGAAATTAGTACCTTTAGTGTGATATAGTGATAATTTTGACTATAATAACTACTATACTTGAGCACTGAAAGTTACCTTAAGATTATTCTCTTATAAAACAGTAGTGTCACTTAGAGGATAGAGAAAGATCTGGAAACAGCCTTGATCTATGCCAACTCACTTCTCCTCGAAATCTGGAAGCTAAAGAAAAAACTTTGGTATAAAAAAAGAAGAGATAAAATTAAGATGATTTTTCCAACTTATAAATTTTCAAAGAACCAACAAAAGTTCACTGGCATTAGCAAGAATTTATAGTGGCATATATCATTACTTATTTTTGGTGTAAAATAATTATTAATATCGCATTGTTAAAAATTTATTATGTAAAATATGGCAGAAAGTGGATTTCAGAAGTGCGTTTGAAGTTCAATCAAAACACTAAAAGTTATGGACTAAGAGTAATGCTTGTACCTTACACTGGGTTGTTCTTGAGTTTTTAGAGATTGTTTGTTCAACTTTGGTTTTGCTTGTTGCAATAACACAGCTGGAATGAAGGCTCTAGGAAAAAAAAAATTATATAATCAATCTTTTTTTATTTGACTTGAGGATGAATGATAAAATTGGTTCAGCCAAAGTTTAATCTTACATTGGCAGGCAGTTGTGGAAAGCTCTAGTATTTTTATCTTTGCATAAGGCTTGTCGAAAAAAAATATCTTTGCCAATATCAGGATACAAAACATCTTCCCTTGATGTGACTCTGTTTGTATGACTGTGTGTTAATTGCTTCAGTGTAAATAAAAATTTACAAAAATACAGAGTTCTTATAGATGAAGTTAATGTGTTAATGTGATGTGTGTTAAGATTTGGGGGTCCATCTTAAAAGGTCAACCTTATTAGGAGGAGTA
>CAIGRS010065939.1:0-12030 GCA_903798395.1 Fraxinus floribunda | reverse complement strand
TTTTCTATTTGAATCCAACAAGAATGCATAGCTTGTTTAGGCTCCATTTTAATTAGTTTTTGCAAAAGGAAAATGTATTTTGAAATAGTGATTTTTTTGAGAATGTGTGGTTAAATTTTTTTTTTTTAAATTTACGAATGATGTATTCACTTGAAACTTTTAATAACTTTTTGAGATTTAAAAAGTTTAGGGGGTATTCAATATAAATTTTTGAAGACTTTAAAAGTATTGGTGTGTTGAATTGAGATTTTTATAAACTTTTAAAATGTTTCTAAAAATCATAAGGTATTCAATTATCTTTTTAGAAGTCTATATAAGTCCTGGGGTATTTAAATTTTAATGACTTTCTATGGTACTAACTTTTAAGAAGAAAATACTTAAACTCAAAATTTGTCTCTCGTTAATCAGAGGATTTTGGGAGACTTTTAAAAAAAGAAATTAATATGTATTTTTTTTTCAATGTTTTACTTCCTTTTCCCTTCTACGAACATTAGATTTAGGATTAAAATTTATTTTTGATTGATTATATTAGTTTCTATTTTTTTTATCTCTCTTATTGTTTATTTCTATTTTAAAAATTAAATTGTATTCTTACAAATTTTTGTTTTTTCTTCATTTATTTTCTTTGAAAAATATTTATTTTAAATTAAATTATAAAATTTTATATAGACTAATTTATAATTAAATTTAAGTATATATTTTTTAATTATTATTTAAGCCTTTGTTTGGTAGCCATTGTCATCTATTTTGTAGAAAAATTCTAACTGTAAGGGTGTCCTTTTCACAGCTGCATTTATTGGTAATCTACTTGAAATTACCTTTGTGCCTCTTTATATTTATTTCACTGTATGTTGAAAGTGTCGTTTTGGAGAATTCACATGCTGTCGAGTAAAAAAAAAAAAAAGGGCTACAATGGCCTACTTTACTGTTCCAACGGTCAAAAAAATGCTAAAAATGCCTAAGAAATGTCTACCAAACAAGAGCTAAAGGTATATTATATTAATAATACTGAATATTAAATTTATTTTTTATATGTAAAATTATTATTATTATTTAATTAATTAAGGTCAGGAATTTTTATATTTATTATTATTATTATTATTATTATTATTTTTATTTTTATAATATGAGGATGGGAATGGGAAAGGGAAAGGGAAACGAGAAGGAGAATTGTGAGAATCATTACCTGATAATTTTGAATTGTACAAAAGTTTATAAAAGTTTTAAAATAAAAGTTTAGAAATCCACAAAAGATTTTCACTAATGTCATACAAATATCTAAAAATTCACGAAATATACAAAAGTCCCAATTGAATGTGCAACATTATTTTATAAAAGAATGTGCGGTCAAAAATATATTTTTGACAAAAAATAAATAAATTAACCTCAAACATAAGTTTAATATAGCTGTTTTTATTTCATTTTATATATATACGGTGAATTGTGAATAAATGGGAAGTAGGGACGACAAAAGCGACTTCGTAAACGGTTCCCCTAATAAGATTCTGCCAGTCATAATTTACCGGGAAACAGCCGCCAGCCGCCGCCTACAATTCATTTATAAATGAAAAAATATAGTAAAATTTAATACTCTAACTATACTAACTACCATTTCTTAATCCGTGTGAAAATAATCATAGGACTATCTTTTTGGGACGGAAGGAGTATATACGGTGAATTGTGAATAAATGGGAAGTAGGGACGACAAAAGCGACTTCGTAAACGGTTCCCCTAATAAGATTCTGCCAGTCATAATTTACCGGGAAACAGCCGCCAGCCGCCGCCTACAATTCATCAACTTTCGTTCACATTGGGAGTCAAAATCAACAGCACGAAGTAGAACGTTTACCCTTTCAAACGTTGAACTCGAAACTTATATTTCCACCCCAAAGGAAAAGCATTGCCCTTCTCCTTATTGATTTTTCTTTATGAAATTGTATAAAGGGTCCACATTGTTTGACTACTTTTACAATTCTAGCCCCTCTTTCATTTTCGTCATTGAACTTTTCAACATTCTATTCTTGAACATATTATTCGTATTCATGTGTGGTTATAAAATAAGAAAAATCATTTTTTCTTGATATTACAATTATAAGCAAAATAAAAAGGAAAATCGTCATCTCGTTCCTTACACCCCCTAACTCAATCCACGATCCAAATTCTCATTCTCATTCACCTCGTAACAACCCTCTATGTATCTCATCTCCCTTCACACTCTCGCAACTCACCTTGATCCATCATGTAAGCTTGCAATGGATTCTTGTTTTAGTTAAATACCATCTTCACAGTCCCTTTTCGACCACCACAATCTGCATCGCCTTTTCCCCTCATCCCCCATTTATGTGTCGTCTCCCAACTCCACAACCTTTGTCCACAGACAAATACTTGCATTTTAAAATCCTCATTTATAAAATGTAGCAAGAAGGCCATCCCCGTACTCCTTCCCATTATTTGGATTTAGAGTTGGGCGTGAAAAAGACGACGCCTCGTTTCTTTTTAGTATTAATCTTAATTTTGTCATTTCATAAAAGTCAAATTATTTTATGAACCAATAAATACTGAAAAATGGTTGATCAACCCCAAGTTTCACTCTGACCCAACAAGATAATCTCATCCTCGTGATTAAGCCCCTGTTTGGCACCCATTTTTTTTTTCTCATTCTCATTCTCTTTCTTTATTTTAACCACACATTCTATCAATAAATAATATTACACATAAAACTAAAAATTGTCCATACTTTTTAACCACACACTCTTCCATCAATCACTATTATAAAACAAGTTTTTCTACTAAAATGGGTGTCAATTAGGGGCATGAGGAAGGGTAATAAATGATTTAGAGTAGGGCGTGAAAAAGACAACGTTTCGTTTTTTTTAGTATTAATCTTAATTTTGTCATTTCATAAAAGTCAAATTATTTTATGAACCAATAAATACTGAAAAATGGTTGATCAACCCCAAGTTTCACTCTGACCCAACAAGATAATCTCATCCTCGTGATTAATTATTTTTGACAAGGCTATTTTAGTAATTTACTCCCCACCGGAGTGCTCTTAGCATTTCGTATTTGGGCTCCAACTTGCCTCCAATTCCAACTAAGCAACAAACCACTCCAAAACCTTAATTCAAACTACCTCAATTTCGTCTCTTCCATGGCGTACAATCCTAATCAAATGGATCCGCAGACGGCAGCTGAGAAGGCTGTGTCGGTGATAGGCTTCGGGTACGATCTGACGTCGGATATCCGCTTATTGGCGTGCAAAGCCGGTCCAAAGGGTACGGGTCTGATCGAGCTGGACCGAACCAGAAGAAAGGACCTGGTGGTCCCTGGTAAAATGGGTGTCAAACACTCCCTAATTATTCTTGACAAGGCTATTTTAGTAATTTGATTCCCACCGGAGTGCTCTTAGCATTTCGTATTTGGGCTGCAACTTGCCTCCAATTCCAACTAAGCAACAAACCACTCGAAAACCTTAATTCAAACTACCTCAATTTCGTCTCTTCCATGGCATACAATCCTAATCAAATGGACCCGCAGACGGCAGCTGAGAAGGCTGTGTCGGTGATAGGCTTCGGGTACGATCTGACGTCGGATATCCGCTTATTGGCGTGCAAAGCGGGTCCAAAGGGTACGGGTCTGATTGAGCTGGACCGAAGCCGAAGAAAGGACCTGGTGGTCCCTGGCGGCGTGGTTGTCCCTGGCGTATCAGCCTCCATCAAGTGCGATAAAGGTGAACGCACCAGGTTTCGCTCCGATACTCTATCCTTCAATCAGGTCATTTCCTTCAACGTAGAACTTTCATTTTGTATTTTGTTTCAATTGCACATATTGGTTTGAGCTGGAAAGGGTTGAGCAATTGATTTGTAATAGAAAATTAGCAATAACTATGCTGATGTTAGGAAACATATTTATGATAACTTGTGGTGTTTGCTAATTTTGAAATTTGAATATAGAAAACTGAAACAAAGTTTACAAAATCTTACCCATATAGAAGTAAATAAAAAGTAATTATCATCGCGGGATGGAAAATTACAACAGGTATTCCGTATTCTTCATTGCGGTGGAAACCAAATTGGAATAGAACAGTAATTTTATAAACATCAACATTCAGATTATCATATACGGATCGTTGTTCTCTGATGAGTTGTAGCTAAAGGAAAATTCCCACCTTTTCTTTGCCACCACCACCGGTTTTGTGAATATTTCTTTTTCCCCCTTTGATAGAAAATCAATCCCATTGGTTAAGGGTGCAAGTGCAGCTTAATTTTGGTCTTTAGAATCCTAACTTGGTTGTTGTATTCAAAATTGGAAGTCAACTGTGACCTACTCTGAATTACGGTATTGGAGTTTAATTGATAAATATTTTGCCTATAATGACCTACTTTCTATTCTTGATATTTCTTAAATGTTAAAACATTTTCCTTAAATCCATTACTAGTTCTTTTCCTGTGACATGGGTTGACATTTATTTGAGAAGGTTGTCTTCCTAAGATGTTGATCCAAGCCTTGGTTTTGGGATAAACCTGAATGGCTTTCTGATGGGCAATTCTCTCCATTCTAGGAGAACTTTCATATAATTCTGACAGAGCATTGCAATTTTGCAAGTTACACGCACAAAAAATAAAATAAAATCTCACGTACTAATAGTATGTGGACATGTATTGTCGAAATGTATCGGTCAGTTTCTATTTTGGCCGGTAATTGATCCTTGAAGTTTAATATCAGAAACCATGAAGTCGAAGCTATTTATATGTTTATTACTTTATTTAAAAAATTTCAACAATTTCGATTATGTTAAATTAAAAAACTCTTACTTTCCTCATTTTGGAACAAATCAATGTCCTGGAGAAAATTTGGTATTTGTGTCTGGGTAACAAGAGAACGAATTTCAGATTAATATAACGGACTAAAATGTTATCTTTAACTCTGGTAGTCAATAATCCCTCTCAAATAAGAATAGCAGAGAGTTATTCAACTTCAGTGCTGTGCTTGGTTAGTAGGGAGCCTTTGTTCTGAAACATCACATCACAAAGCAAACATTTATGTTTGAGATGAATTCTAACCTTTACAGTGTGGAGCCCTCATTTTTGTCTAATGGCTTCTCTTTTATCTGAATATATGCAGATGTCAGAGCATTTTAACCAGGAATTGTCTTTGTCGGGTAAAATACCTTCTGGTCTTTTTAATGCAATGTTTGGCTATAAGGGTTGCTGGCAGAAGGATGTATCTACCACTAAACTTCTTGCTCTTGACGGTTGGTTCATTAGTTTGTACACAATTGAGTTGGCAAGATCTCAAATAACTCTATCTGATCAAGTGAAGCAAGAAATACCTTCTTCATGGGATCCTGCTGCTCTGGCCGAGTAAGATAATTAGCTTGAAGCTTTCTTCTGTTGTTTGTTTAAAAGTTGTTTCTTACTGTTAGAAGCTCCTTGAAAGAAGTTCATTCATGGTAGTTTGTTATTGCCATGTATATGCTCTGTCGTTAAGGTAGTTTTCTGTGCTCAATGTACTTAAGAGAGTAATGTTCAAATTTTCTTGGTCATTCTATGCATGTTGTAGGGATGGCAATGGGGGCGGGGATTAAAAAAATTTCCTTATACTGTCCCATTGAATTAATTATTTACTTTTATCCCCCGTTTGGCCCCATTATTTGATGTTATTAATTTTGGAATAGTGTTTTATTTTTGGGTGTGTGTGGTTGAAAAAGAAGCAAAAGTTTTTGGTTTATGTGTAATATTATTTTATTGGAGAATGTGTTGTTAAAAAGAAGAGGGAGAAAAATGTATTATAAGTTTAATGGGGGCTAAACGGGAGCTTAATATTATTTTTATTTTTAAATGCAATTTAAATAAAAAAGAAAGAGATTCGGTGGAGGGACCATGTTCCCTGTCCTCGCCACGTTCATCAATGCTGCGTGGGGGTGCCATCCCTAGCATATTGATTTTGAGATTTGATGATGGTTAAGTAGCATTGATGGTTTTCTCCTATTGCTTAATGCCGAGATTAGCCACACCCCGTATGCATTGTGCAGTTACCTATGATTCATCACTTGTAATATTTTATTAACTACATAGACGTTTGAAACCTTGAAGTATGTTTACATAGTTTGCATACTATAAACTAACTTTTCACCGAAAAATAATATGGATACATTGAGTCTGTTCCTGTAGTTGGAGAATTTAGGACATATTTTTATATTCTTTGTTTCTTTAAGGCACATCAAGGGACGTGTCCAATGAAAAGTTGGGAAACTGTGTCAAAATATTGATCTTGAGTATCAATATTTTGCATTCAATAAGATCTTGAGTATCAATATTTTGTGTTCAGGTTTATTGAAAGATATGGCACCCATGTCATTGTTGGGGTTAAGATGGGAGGTAAGGATGTAATTCACATTAAGCAGCTTCAAAGTTCAAGTCTGCAGCCAACAGAAGTGCAGAAATTGTTAAAAGAATTAGCTGATGAAAAATTTGCTGAAGAAGTAAATGGAAGCCTGGCACCGAAAGCTGATAATTCATCAAGAAAGTCAAAGGTACTTGAAATCTCAGAATCAGTCCCATTTAGTACAGTTGAAACCACTTGTATCTTGTTCGAGTAGATTTTTATTAGCTTCCAGAATAAAAGTTTTCCACTTAAACATATCCTTAAGTTGTGTGAATATTCACAAGTTACCACTCCACATTAACAAGTAGAGGTATATTGATGCCATATTAAGTTTGCTTGTGTAAGATCTTCATCTTATTTTTTTCGCTGCATATAATGTAGTTCCCTCTTTTTTCCACTTCATACTTTGACCATTGACTTCAGCAAAGGACCAATGATAGACATAGAATAAATTAAGTTAAACTGGAAATGCTTTGTTACATTTGAAAACCTTGAATTTGTAATTTTTTTTGAGATAATTGTTGGCTGAAAGGAAAGTTTAAGGGCGAGAAGTAACAGAAGATAGAGAAATAATGTATGAACTCGCCTTCTATATAATGTTAACATTTTATGCCACGCTAGATACTAGCGACAGGCTATAACAATCAAGCATAATTTGCCGAGAGATCAGGCCTAAAACAAATTTAACAGCCACATTGTTGTTCCAAGGGAAATTTAATTGAAAAAGAAAGCGCTAAGAAACCATCTCCATTACTAGTATATATGAAAGTAGCCCACCATAAATGATCAAGGTCATATGGTCGGTTACACTTGCTATGACCAAATTTAAATTATAATATTCAATGTGTTACTTGTCAGACTGATCCATTCTCCTTCAAATTCATCTATACACAGGAGGAACCAATGATCTGGGATCTTAATCTACCATTTGCAAATGCAATGAGACCTTCTGTTGTTTCTCACTCCAAAAATGATGTAAGCCTCTTGTTAATTTTCTTATTAACTTATTGGGTTCCACATGCTCAATACAAGTTAGTGCATTTATTTCTTGATGCAGGATATATTGAGTATTCATATTCGGAGGGGAGGTTTTGATAGGGGCCAAAGTCATAACCAGTGGCTTTCGACTGTATCACAGTCTCCAAATGTCATATCAATGTCTTATGTGCCTATAGCATCTCTTTTAAGTGGTGTTCGTGGCAGTGGATTTTTAGGCCATGCAATTAATCTATACCTGCGTTGTAAGTATATGCTATCGAATTGAATCTGATTTTGCATTAGTTTCATTACCATTATTTTTGTCTTCTAGAAACATGTGAACTTTAATTTCACTTTCCACGTCTAAGACTTTAAGAGAAATGCTTGCTTCTCTATGCATTATTGTACTTGCTGGATAGTGTTACTAAATGTTATGAACACTGTTTCTGATAAGAGTTTATTGGTGACATATTTGTGCAGACAAACCACCACTAGAGGAACTCAGTCAATTTTTGGAATTTCAGTTGCCCCGTCAGTGGGCTCCTGCCTACAATGACCTTCCTCTTGGTCCTCGTCGCAAGAAAACATTGTTTCCATCACTACAATTCTATCTTATGGGTCCCAAGCTTTATGTCAATACTGTGAAGGTGATTTCTGATAGCTATTGATTAAAATTGCCATGTTATTCATGATACTTCTAGATGGCAAGTTCTTGTCATAATCGAAAAATCATTTTTTTAACATCAGAACCCAAATTGAATGCCCGCCCAGCCTACCCGAACTTTTTCTTTATTGTACATTATTTTTTGGAAGACAAATAAAAGATAACATGGTGCCTTGTTGATTGGTCCTCATTGCTGTTTCTTTGAAAAATTATCTTTACGTAAGTGATATTCTATTGAATATTTTTAGTTGTGTAGTAACAACTTAAGAGGAATATTGTTTCTCTCTCTCTACTATAACTTCAAGTTGAAAGAATTGCAGGTTGATACCAGGAACCGTCCAGCGACTGGAATTCGCTTATACTTGGAAGGCAAGAGGAGTGATCACCTAGCTATCCATCTGCAGCATCTATCAACCCTTCCCGAGTCCCTTCGTCTTATGAATGATCATAGTTACGAGCCAGTTGATGAACCCATGGAACGAGGATACTTAGAACCCATCAAATGGAGCATATTCTCGCATGTATGCACTGCTCCAGTAGAGTATCATGGAGCGCGGATTGATGACACAGCATCTATTGTGACGAAGGCCCGGTTTGAGGTCAAGGGTATAGGTACGAAGAAGGTCCTTTTCCTAAGGCTTGAATTCTCAATGGTAGCATCTGCCATTATTCGTAGATCGGAATGGGATGGACCCACATCCTCGTCAAAAAAATCAGGAATGATTTCAATGTTGATAAGTGCACCATTTAGCACTGCACTGAATCAACCCGAGAAGCCGCCAGCTAAGGCAGATTTGAATTCAGCAGTTTATCCAGGGGGACCACCTCTCCCTGCAAGAGCTCCAAAAATGTCACATTTTGTTGACACAAAAGAAATGGTGAGGGGACCCGAAGATCCACCTGGGTACTGGGTGGTTACTGGTGCCAAACTTTGTGTGGAAAGTGGGATGATACGAGTTAAAGTGAAATATTCTTTGTTGACTATAATGTCAGATGAATCCTTGTTGATCTGAGCGAAGTTATAGAAGACGGATGTGAAATTATGTCTTCTTGTATATGTTGTCTTGTACATTTCTCATCCTAATACCAGATTCAACCCGACATTCATTATAATGGTTCGTCTGGAGAAAAAAAAAAAAAATGGAACCGACGACATTCTCAGTCCTAATATCGGCTGAATTTGGGGTTGCGTGAAATTGGTAGGATTGTGAAGCTACATTAAATGATTCTACTGAATTTGAGAAAAGAACTGCCAGCTGCATATGTTATTCTCAGGTCAGGCTTTCTTCTACATATCTTTTGAAGGCACTTGCATCTTTTGTCAGGAAAAACCAGAAGACTTAATAATTGCTCAGAAGGCAGTTTAAGTGCAAGGGTTCATTCTTCTGTATTACTACATTGAGGTAAAACTGAGTAACCTTCCTTGTGTAAGCACCAAGTATATAGTTCTACAATATTCTTTGGAAAAAAAGGCAAGTGATAATGTTAGTTTATCTGTATTGTTTATAATGAAAGGAAGATGAGAATAATAAAGAATTGAAGGTATTGACTTTTTTCACTCTTTCTATTTGATATCTGAGTTTAGTTCTCTCAATTAGTTCCAATATTTATACAAAATACTTTTCAAGTTGTTTTTGAGATGTTTTTGACAGCTCAACATAGTAAAAATGGATTAAATTTTAGCTTCTTTTCTTTACGTACATACTTTATATTCGTTCACTGCGATTCAGTCTAATATGTCCCCCCGATATGTTTAGAAAAGAATTGATACACGACGACAATGTGAAACTGTATTTACGTGGGAAGAGAGGTCGCTTTTTAGCTTGGTTTACTTTCAAGTTAATTGAGTGGGTTGTTTATTCATGCAAAGCTCGACTACTTTTCTTTGTAGTGGTAACGACTCCTAATAATATATAAAATTATAAATGTTGTTCATCATCGATCTTTGTTACAGTCGAGTCATCGTGACATTATTCAATAAATAAAAATATATTATAACTTTGTTTAGACCATTGTCATAGACAGTAATGAACAACACTTAAAAAATAAATTACATTACTTTACATGACAACATCGTCCGTCTCTACCAGGCTGCAAATCCCAAGAAACTGTTGCCAAACAAATAAGCAATTTGTACATTAAATTGAATAAAATCAAATAAAACATGAATGAATATAATATGTAGTGTGGAATAATAAATTGTTAAGGATAGGTTTACATCTACTTGTGGGCCAAGGTAAAATAAAGACGTGGACCAAGCAGGCAGTCACCAATGATTTCTTTATTAGTATAGAAAAGACCTCCAAACAATAATTCCACAATGATCAATTGGTACCTTTTTGTTCTTAAAAATTAATTAAATTCGAATTATACAGTCTCTTCAATGATTTATTTAAAGGAAAATAAGTTTTTCAACTAGCCCTGTTTGACAACCAAATTAAAATGAGATTTGAAATGGTGAATTTCAGAAGGATGTTTGTTTAAAAAATAGGAAATTTTTTTGCATTTACATGTACAGAATATTTTGTCGCGAGAATGTACGATTGAAAATCAGTTTGAAAAAAAAAATTGTTTTAATGATTGTCAAACATGGGCTGACACAAATTATTGACAGATTGATTGTTGGATTGTTCTCATAAATAAGAAATAGATTAAAGAAAGTAATATAGGAAAAACAAATATATTAACAACTTCAACTCAACTTAACACCACCCACCCCCCAAATTTTTGGGGTGGTTGGTGGCGGCTCAGTGGATGAGGAGGATATGATACCTGATAGCACGAATGGCTGCAAAATGAGAAGAGAGAGCATGGAAGAAGAAATTGGCTCCGTGAAGGAACATCACAACTCCCGTGCACCCTAGAAAGAACTCTACCACCATTATCTTCTTCTTCTTCTTCACTAAGAACAAAATTGAAGTTTTGTTGAATTTTCTGGTTATATTAAAGGAAAATAGCCAAAAACGTCTTGGGTTTGATTATATAGAGAAAAGGAAAGTGTAAATTTCTGGTGGTATGGCGTGGAATTCATATCCTAAATTCCTTATTCTATAATTCATTTTCAATAATATCTTTTAGTATAGGAAACGGTCATGGAGCGTACCAATTACCAACTTGGTTTGCTTGATGCGATGTGATGTGATGTGGGTAATATTATCTTTATTTGAATTAATTTTGGCTTCAAGTTCATGGAAATTTTTGATTTGTGAATGGACCGACCAAGAAGTTTTGTGATTGGCAGTATTTGTTTTCCACTAGAATCTTTGGACATTGTTTACCCTACTACACCCCCACGGCTAAACACCTTTCGATCATGATTTGATGTACATCATAATTTACACTTTGTCACGTGACGTTATATCATTTGACAGTTTAAAAATAAAATAATTTTTTCATCCACTTATCTGTTAACAACAATGGTAGTGTCAACAAGAATCATGCTATATGTACATCATCATGACTACATTAAAGTTTACACTTTTTCATGTGTCTAGATCATCACCGTTTATTTTAACCACAACCATCTCTTTGGACATTGTTTACACTACCACACACCCCACGGCTAAACAACTTTCGATGATTTGATGTACATCATAATTTAAACATTGTCACGTGACATTACATCATTTGACAGTTTAAAAATAAAACAACTTTTTCATCCACTTACCTGTTAACAACAATGGTAATGCCAACAGGAATCATGCTATATATACATCATGACTACATTAAACTTTACACTTTTTCATGTGTCTAGATCTTCACCGATTATTTTAACCACAACCATCGCATCAGTATCCAAGTTTTTGCCACATAGAGAGTGTCAAATACATTGTCAATCAACACTTGTTAGCATAAAAAAAAAAAAGGTATATATTGCATGCCGCCCCTGTTTTATCCTGTTGGCCGTTGTCACCAATAAAATAACTTTTTCTTTCTTAAACTCGTTTGCAACAATATATTCTCACGATAAAATATTTTACACATAAATCTAAACTTTTTTC
>CAIGRS010065925.1:0-20206 GCA_903798395.1 Fraxinus floribunda | reverse complement strand
ACAAATTGCAAAGAGGTATATGCATATTTTGAGGTTATCAATCAGTAAAATAATAATAATAAGAAGATAAGAAACTTGAATATATGGAAATATATCTCCAGTAGTCACTCTTGCCCCATCTTCTTGTTGCCTTAAAATGCAGGCTTAACTTGAAATCAAGCTAACTGACATCAAAACAAGACATCGAAAAGCAAGCTCATTGTTGATGAAAATGTCACCAAGCAATAAGAAAGATTTACTTTCAACATCAACACAGTTTTTTAGCCCCTTTGTTAGGGTGGTTGAGACATTAGTGAAAAATAATGACGAAAAAAGAAACTAAAATTTTATTTAAAATATTGTTAAGTATATTATAATAAGATAAATTGTCCACTTTTTTATGCAGTGGTGTCATGGATCGAGAGGCCCGAGTCAGTACGACATGGCTACATTTTCAACGATCAATTATCATTTTCAATACCATTGTTTCAACATGGTTAACTATGTTTAGCTCATCGTTGCCATTCAAAAATCNAGTGGTGTCGTGGATCGAGAGGCCCGAGTCAGTACGACATGGCTACATTTTCAACGATCAATTATCATTTTCAATACCATTGTTTCAACATGGTTAACTATGTTTAGCTCATCGTTGCCATTCAAAAATCGAGGTCCATATCGATTTACCGATTGGCCCATCATAATATGCAGACCTTGGCGAGCTGAATTAAAATAAATGCAAAATGCAAAGCTAAAAGAGACATTTGCAACCTTACAAATTATTTTTAATATGTTACAAACATTTAATGAGGTAGCTCCCAAATCAACTAGGAATTCGGCCTTTTTCTAATTATGGTTTTATTTTATATATACTAAAAATTTGATTTTATTTTTAATAAAATGATATTGAATTAGTCATGCACAAATCTGCCTTAGAAGGTTTGCAAGTCAATTCGGTCCATATATTTGGAAGATGGCTCATATTGTGTGCCCACAAACACGTTGGTACACATTCGCTTTGAGCATAAAACGGATTTGAGTACACATCCGAAACTCGAAAAAAAAAAAACCTAAAAATCATTTTTTTATGAATTGATGGCACCCTGTTGCATGGTCCAACAATCAACGCAATCATGCGGCCCATGCAGGTTTCTCAACAAGGTGAGGCTACAGGCTTGCCTTGGCTCGAGTGAACATTTTACTACTTGGCTCGCAAGTGGGATGAATGGGTATTACTTGTAGAAATAACGATTTAGGGACTAAATTGTAGAATTTTAAAAAATCATGGTCCAATTTCCATAATCCAAAATCTTCGAGTACCATTTTGTAGAAATTGGAATAATCAAGAGTTGAATTGCAAAAAATAGAAAATGCAGGGGAAGATCAAAAATATTGAAAATTCAAGGATTGTCCAATCAGCAGAGATTATTTTAGACAAGGGCTATAAACATGTGGGTAACTTGACAGATCTGTTAAAGGTTTGGGATCCTTTACGAATTGGGATAATGACCAAGTGAAGTAGGGTTTATTGTATCATCTCAAAAGCCACCGAATCACTCTTAGCTCTCAAATTCAATGCGTTGAGGACTTGTTAAAAGTGTCATTGGTGGATTGACTGAAAAAGTCAGAGGATCAACAAATAGATAAATAAAAAGCCAATTGGTTAACAAAGTCAATGAGAGCACAAGAATCACGAGTTTTTGGTTTTGGGTGAACTTGAATTCCATCTCGAAAGTGATTTTAAAGCATTCTTGGACCATGTTGATTATGGACAAAAATTCAGTTCAATAGTCAATTAAAAATAATATAAGCAATAAGCGATTGAATATAGTAGATGCCAGTAAAAATGTTATTTCACAATCTTCCGTGTGTGAGTTATGTAAAACTAGTGCTCCACCTTTCCACCCGAGCACAAGTGAATATGTCAAGGATGCTTTTGAATACCATAATGCAGATTACTACAAAGTTACCAATTTTTCGAATTTTGAATATTACAATAAATTTACAAAATCTCCTTTAAGTAGCAATTTCAAATGTGACCTAGAGTCGAAGAGATAATGCATTTGTCGTATGATACGATAAGTTTGTTCGGACGAATGGAATTGCAATGTACTCCTCGTCTTCGAACAAGATAATTTTCTTTTAATTGCATATCATCTTAAATAGTGCTATATTTAATTTTCTTTATTAATAAAACAAGTGACTCGTACTTTATATATATAATTGTAATTGCGCGATCCACGTTAGTGCTACTTGTATGATTGTCCTAAAAATCAAATAGTATTGCATATTGTCAATTCGCCCCCAATTTGGCCTAGTATGGCCAAGGGACACCTCATGTGAAAGTGGCAGTCAACAAACATTTGGAAGGGGGTGTTGGTGCAAATTATAGGAAATTAAGGATAAACGGTCCCACGTTGTTTGCCTCTCTCGTCGGTCTGCATCTTCTGCAGCAGTAACTCCTTCAATTCGCTCAATTAGCTTTACCCAAAGCATTAGAAAACTTAAAAGAAAAACTTTGACTTGGGAAGAATCATAATTAGGTGTGATGTGCCCCAAATGAATTGCAACTGCAGGGGTTCCAGTTCCACACCTCACCTTTGAAATAAAAATCAATAATTTCCCACTTTTTGCTGCGAATTTAACCTTACAGGGACCCACTTAATTTCATAAAAGAAGATCCCTATATCACAGCCTATGATTGATTATATGAGAATTTATAATTTAGTTAATAATTAAAAAAAATAATAATAATCTAAAACTGGATTTTTATCCATTTCTTAATCTTCCTAAGCTTCTTAAACTAATCCTAGCTTTCTCATTTTTGTCTGATTCTGTTTCACTTGTACATTGTCTCTTTTTCTATGTTTGTTTCTCTATCTAAAAAAATGCGTTAGCTGCAATGGCAGTAGAAGGGAGAGAGCTTTTGCAATTGCTTCTTCCTGCTATCTACCGGCATTGCTACGGAGTCGTTTTGCGGTGATGTGCTTAACTACCTTGCTCGCATTGCACTTTCCATCTGTTCAAAGCAGTAGCTCGTGATCCGCAGTACACTTAAACTACGCATTTCAGGTGATTTTTCTATCTTCTTTTTCTTTTTTACAGCTTTACTCTTTTCCTTTTGCAGTTTCTTTCTATGAAATCAATGAATGAATCTGTCGAATTGGCTGTGACCTCATTTTGTTCTATATATTGTGTAATTTGTTGAATTTTATTTTCATTTTCAACTGCATTTTCCATTCTCAGGTCTTTGATTCGCTTTGTTAGAACTTAGAAGAATAATTTTCTGGGTTGTCTGTTGTTAATTTTTAATTTTTGCTGCAACAATGCTAATGTACAACTCATTGTATTCTCTCTTTCTCTCTCTCAGGAGGGGGTCTTGATTATAGATTTTCCACAATTTAAATTTAAAAATTCGTCCTTTAATTTCAGGGTCTGTAACTGTTCATTTACTGAAAGATCTCTATTGTTTGATCATTTTTCAGTTACTTGGAGAATTAAATATGCTTTTTCTCGCCCAGAATTAAAGCATTACTCTTTTTCAAAATTTTAAACAATTTTATGTAGTTATTTTTGTACATCACGCCAATGCTGTAGCTATAAATTTCTTATGTATGTGCTATTATCAAATAAATTGTTCTATGGGGGTCATTTCTAATTCTTCTCAGCTTGACTGTAATTTGAACTGTTTCTCATTGTCTTTTCTGTTTACTTTTTCATAGTATTTTTTGTCCCCAGTACCCCCAAAAGAAGGGAGGTTAAAACAGCTTATGATATTGGTTGTGGGCATCGTGAGAAGACTGCTCCATCTTGTCTTGAATTGACTTCACCAGTTAAAGGAAGTTAAACTTAGTAGGCAATGGAGAAGTATGAAATACTGGAACAGATAGGAAAGGGGGCTTTTGGCTCTGCCCTTCTTGTAAGGCATAAGCTTGAAAAGAAGAAGTAAGCCTTGAACTAACTACGCCTTAACCTTTCTCTTTTATCCTGACTTTTCCAATTTATATCGCTTGTCATGTACATCATCTGTAACTTAGTAATTAACCAATGCATTTTTCCTTCGTTGATTGATTTTACCTCATTCATTTTTGGCTAAATATTAAGGTATGTGTTAAAAAAGATCCGTCTTGCACGCCAAACCAATCGGACACGTCGATCAGCACATCAGGAGGTTAGTTGTCTACTTTTTTTTTTACACTCAATTTCTGCCATGCGTCCATTTTTCTCTATAGATCTTTTTTCATATGTAATATGGTTTTGTATCTTTTAGTATTCTTGAAATTGACTGTTAGGGATAGGGAATTTTTCAAGTTTGACCATACTGTACAATACACAAATTATCCTTCTTATGCTAGCACTAGTTCTGAAACATTCAAGTAAAGGGACCAAATGATCCTTCATAATTCCAGTACTGGCTGGTTTCGCAACATCTGGCCTTGTTGGCTGGTGCGCACACACATACATACACAATCATTGACATGTCTCTTAATGTTTGTACATCTAAAAAGATGCATTTTTTCCATATCTTATAGATGGAGCTTATATCAAATGATTCATGGGTGGAGAAGGTAGACACGACTCCTGTTTGTACTGATATTTGTCCCTCCTTAATTTATATACTAAGGATTTTTTTTTCTTCTATCGAGTATTATTCTTTAGTTTAAAATTTAACCATCATTGTGCAAGCTATGCTCATTAAAACTAGCATATTGAAATGTTTCCTCCTACATTGGTTTCTGGTCATTAGCTTCATTCACCTTCGACCAATGGTTGAAATGTGTCGTGATATTAAGCATAAAAGATGAACTTATTTTGATCTATTGAACTATGATGAAGCTTTTTCCATGTAAACTCTCGCCGTAGCTTGGTATATAAATGAAATTTAATACAAGCTTTTTGTCACTTTTCGGAAATAGTTCCTTTTTTCTTCATGTTAATGCCTGTTATGCTTTGCAATATTAATCATGAAAGTAAAGTACTTATCCGAATTTTTTCCATAGTTTGTAAACTGAAGGAATTGCACACTGCAATAAGAAGTAAAATATAAACTAGCAAGAGATTTCCCATAATCTGTACAATTTAATGGAATAGGGTCCTCAATTGACAAGTATCTTGCCTTTTCATTCGGTAAGTGGGCAGCGGTATTATTTCATGTCCAAGCTGCTATATTTCGTTTCTTGACCTTTAAAACATAGATTATAGTTGATTTTTTTTTTTTTTTTTTTTTTTTTTTTGTAAAAAAAAAATAAATTCTCTCAGGGTTGCTATGTGTGCATTATCATAGGTTACTGCGAAGGTGGAGACATGTAAGTTATTCTTCCTTTTCAAACTATAATATTGGTTAATGATCTATGTTTCTGAGTGAGAGCATCCTCCACCCCACACACACACCCCAAAAGGAAAAGAAAAGATAGATAGATCTTCAACTCTTCTGCCACTTCTGGTTTGTAGGGCAGAAGCTATAAAAAAGGCAAATGGTGTCCATTTCTCTGAAGAGGTAAGTTCTGCTTTTGCCCTTCTCTTTCCCAGTTCAGTTTCTATCAGGATACTTGTAGATTACCCACTTCGTATGACTCTTTTCATCTAATTCATAAAGCTAACTATTTGCAGATGCTATGTAAGTGGCTAGTTCAACTGCTTATGGCACTTGACTATTTACACATGAATCATATTCTTCATCGTGATGTCAAGGTTAGCTGCAGCTATCTATCTCCTTGGTGGATTTGTTATGACATATTTTTGAGTTCTTTAAAAGCTTGTAGTAATTATATTGTAAAATTCCTGCAGTGTTCTAATATATTTTTAACAAAAGATCGAGATATTCGTCTTGGTAAGAGAATATGTATATATCTAAATTATTTTCCCATTTTTGGCAACCATAATAGTGTTGCTCAACTATCATGATTGATGTTGCAGGTGATTTTGGACTTGCCAAGATGTTGACTTCGGACGATCTTGCTTCCTCTGTAAGTAATATATATTACATGGACAGCATAAATGGTTTATTTCATGTTTCAATTTTTGTCTTATCATTCTCATTCTTGCTGTTCTGTTTTTAGATAGTTGGAACTCCCAGTTATATGTGCCCTGAGCTTCTTGCTGATATACCTTATGGTTCCAAATCAGACATATGGTCCCTTGGTACGCTAATTTTTTTCTAAATGAAACACACTTCCAGTCATACAAGTTCACGCAAGGAAGATTCCTATTGATTTTTGTTTCTACTTTTCATAAAAGTAGATCCAAATTGATACTGACGTAGTCTATGGATTTTATTTCAACTTTGCTAATGTCTACCAAATCATGTCATCCAGGATGCTGCATATATGAGATGACAGCACTTAAACCTGCATTCAAAGCATTCGTAAGTTGCTGATAACCTGATCTTAAAGCATGCTGATATGATCAATTTGTTTGTCGATCATTAGTTTTATAAGAAGAATAGTACATTTCAAACAAAAAATTCTCCTGCACATACTGAAGGAGCTGATTAAATTGTCTTTGAGCGTTCCTCATTCTTGTGACGTTACCTGTACTATGGAAGTAAATTTTTATCTCCAATATATGTATTGTGGTGCATTAATTGTTGTCAATGCATCTACCTATGAACTAATATTCAATCACAAATATTATGCCTATTAGTTGGTGCTGAACGCGACCTTTACATCGGCTTCAGAAATTAGATGCATATTTTCTGCAATAAATGTTTAGATGTGAAAATAATAGGATGGCCTAGATGATGCTTAAGAATTGTTGTCAGGTATGTCATAATACTGGAGATTTCTAAAAATTCTTATGCACCGTGGGTTAAAGATGGATGAGGCATTCAGAGAACATGGAAAAGAATTTAAAAGATCTACTTATCTGATTCCTATCTGTTGCGGAAGCTTGCTCCAAGGAGCGTTAAACCGATGATTTCTGGGCTCAGTTTTACGTTACCTTTTTCTACCAAACAACCAATCCAAACGCCTTCAACCCACAATCAGTATATTCACCTTGGTTGCTCCTCAATCTCACCCACAAAGGACAAGATAACGGTGATGATTTGTAGCCATAAAGGCACGAGAAAAAACAATGAAGAGACACGAGATGAAAACCAAAATACAAGAGGAAGTTGCCTGATTTTTCTTCAATATTGCAGCCACGTTTTTCTTCTCCAAAGGGTTACGTTTTTTCTCACTTTTTCATACACAAATCACACACACTAACGGCCAGGGTAAAAGACAACATATATAGGTTATGTTAGGGTTTAGTTGGACCAATAAAGGGTTAAATGGGCCAAGATTCAAAGCCGAATAAGAGATAATATATATGGACCGTAAGCAACATTAATCTTAAAGTTACTTCCAACGGCCCACGTTGTTTTCGGGTCGAGCCTTTGGACTAGGTTGTTGGTAACAATTTAATCCAACATTTACATCATAGCCCCGTGATTCATTGGGTGTCAAAACCCAACAAATCTTCACCTTGATATCCAATCAACTTGCAAGCAATCAAAACACAAAGCTAATGATTGCATAATCACAGATCTTACCTTGTGTTTCATACCCGAAACATATATCATACCTGCTCCATGTACTTACCAGGGTTAAAGTCACAAACAAATATCCAAGTAGAAGCAGATAATAACGGTAAATAATCCAGAACAAATAATCATGCGATGAAGATATAATATAGGATAATTCACAAATCTTTTCAAAAGATGCGTTTACACAGAATAACAGATTAATACCAAGTTAATCAACAAACGTTACACATGTGAAACAAATGCATCAATGACTCCACAAAAAGATCTCGCCACATTTATCCTATCTCATTCCATGTTGCTCACACCTCGAGAACATATATCTCCTCTCATTGTCCACCATGCTTACTAGACTGATTGCTCAACCCATGTCTAATTTGTAAGCCACATAGATCCTAAATTCTCGGGATAATCCTCTACCACCATATCACTTCTCTCAATCTAATTGAATAATGGGTCACCACCTAATAGAAGTGATAAAAGTGTCTCTCACACTCCACCTGATCAAGGTCTTCACAGATAAAAGATTCCAATATTTAATCACTTCTCCACTCGTGATCCAAGTGTCACACTCCACATCCCGGATACATACCACCAATGTACTCCTAGGCATCTATACTCTACCTTACCATAGATACTCAACACATTTACTGCTAATGCATCCTAACTCAATATGCATGCAAACAATTACACAAAGTAATCAAATTGCTCTCAAATTCATGTAAAAGCAAATATCAAACACATTGAAATGCAATATATAATCATATAACAAAATTAAGTAATCACACACATGCAGAAAGAATTACACACAGGTGCACATAGAGTAACTAGATTTACTCTCAATAAACCTCACTAGGATTATCATTTAACCCTATAGCCACATTCGTCTCGCCTCCCATTTTATCCTTTTGGTTATCTTTCTTTTGGGACAATCCCTAATAAAGTGTCCAGTCTTACCACAACTGTAACATCGCTCACCATCGGATTTGTCCTATCCTTTGCCCTTCTTCTTACCACCTTCATCACTCGAGTCACTACTCGAATTACTCCTGTCTTGAGCCCTTGATGCCGATCGTAATGCATGAAACCGGTAAGAAGAGAAGAGGAGAAAATAAGAGAGAAAATGGAGGAAGATTGTATTTTATTCAATAATCAAGGGTCTCTTATTGCAATCAACGGACCTCTTTATATAGGCTAAAAACACGACTAATAAGGAAATCACTACTGCTAAGGAAAATTGTGATCTTCCTTTTACAAAATCAATCTACCAAGAATGAATAAAATGCAATAATGAAAAATTCTATTGTAATTGATGTTAATTTCGTTTACGTCTCGAATATACTTTCCAAATTACATCAGCTCTACCCAAATTCATCTATTTAAACTTCATTCTACTCCTCATCATATGTAACTCACCACTCGTATCAACTTTTTTAGTTTTAATCTCCTTACTCCTAACTAGGAGTGGGTAAAACCCGACCGAATCCGCCAAAACCGTCCAAACCGAACTAACCCGATCGGTTTGTGTCGATTTTTTTGCTGTTTTTACACGGGTTGGCTGGATTGGTTATGTAGGCGAGTTGAGTTTGGTCGATGGGTTAACTCATGAAAACCGAATAAACCCGTTCAACCCAAGCCGACTATATTTGTGAACTTTACAAGTGTTATAATATTGGTTGGACGAATACACATTCAATACAAAAATATTTTAATTGCCAAAAACATTTCTTGGCTTCATAAAATTTAATATCAATATGTCCATGTAACATTTCCGAGCATGAAGTGCTACAATAATTCAGATTTTTTGGTCATTGCAGTTATAGAGATCTAATATTATATAAGTCATGAGTCAATTATAAATCCGCCCAATCCGACCCCCCTACTTTAATCTTTGTTGATAAGTTGTCCCAAACCGACCAACCCAACCCAACCCGACCGATACTTGATTGGGTTGGGTTTCAACCTTTACACGCGCTAGGTTAGGTTAAATTATGATCAAATCGATCGTGTTGGGTTGGGTTTGGGTTGAGGCAAAAATCAACCCAGCCCAACTCATGCCCACCCCTACTCCTAACGAAATCTACGACAATTTCAGATGTTAAAGTGTCACTACCATACTTAATCGTATTCTTAACTTCTCTACATGAATCATGCATAGAATTAAGAAAAATGATGACCTTATAAGTTTCAGACATATTATTATCACAATTAACGATATTTTGAACAAATTTGTTAAAAATATTCATATTGTCATCAAGTTTTTTTGAAGGATCCATTTTACAACTAAAAAATCTTTCAAGTATGTACAACTTATTAGGAGTAGACTTAAGCAAATATAAATCTTCTAACTTTTCTAAAGTTCTTTTGTAGAATCAAGATTTTAACTTTTCTTAAAACAATATTAGATAGGTATAAAATATTTGAAGTGTAATCAAGTTTATCATATTCTTCTTTTTGTAGTTTTGTCAAATTTGCAAGTAATTTACCATCATTGGCTTTTAAAACTTTTTATTGAACTAAAATTCCTTTCATCTTATGTTGCCAAATTGAAAAATCATTTTTTTTCCATTGAAAATTCCAAATTCAAAATTTGAAGACATTTTGAAAAAATAGTACACAAATAGGTCACATAAAGTAATCCTAAGATCGTAGTATACATCTTTCTAGATTTTCAAGTCCATGTGTTCCAACAAAATAATTATACAACACGAAGGTATATCAACAAAAAATACAGATTCTCACGCAATGCAATCTCACATAGTGATTAAACGACAATTAAAGCACAAAATCAATTACCTTCAACACTTCAAATAGAGCAAATAATTTCTAAATTTATAGCACAAGCAATGGTTACCCCACACGATAACCTCAATTCTAATGTCACTCCACACGAGGACGAGTTATTGCTGAAATTTAAATTGGGATAAACCAATATACTAGAGCTGACCAATCTGAGTCCATAAATAACAAGATATGTTTATTTACCACTTTAGAGCCACCACTATTTGTTATACAGTCTCTAACAATCGTAGGAGTCAATCAACCACGATTGAATCCTGAATGTGCAAAGAGCAAAGTCGTCAAGATTTCACTGTATAACCTGAAATAGAAAACTAACAACACCATAATGTCAGCAACAAACTGCCTAAAGAGACCTCCAGAAGACATCGCACGTGCCATCATGCGCCACCAACAACCTCTGCGCGTGGACTTCACGGACCGGTCACCCTAGGGATGGCAACGGGGTGGGTTGGGGTCAGGGCAACCTCCCCCACCCCACTGGGTAATTTCCTGCCCTGTTACCCGTTTAAGATGGGGCAGAGCTCTTGTCCCGCTTACTACCTGTTTAATTTTTATTTTTTTTACAATTCATTTTATTGCCCCATTCATTAAAGTGAGACAATAATATATTTATTAATTTTTCTTTTATTTTTAAAAGTTAAATTATTCAAATATATTTGGTAAATTAAAGTTTTTATTGTTTGTCATATTTTTTAGATAATCTTAGTTGCCATCTTTTATTAGAACTAATAAAATTTCGTGGAGTTTTCCATTTAAAGTATTGAGTTCTTAGACAAAAAATTAAAAATAAAACGGGGCGGGGCTCTCGTTACCAGTACCCGCCCTGGGGTGAAGTCCCCCGCTCCGAATACATTATTAAGCCGGTAATCCCTGCCCCGTTAGAGGCGGGCCCGCGAGTATCAGGATTAACAATTTTTTTACCATCCCTAGGTCACCCTAGTGCGCCTCCACCTGCACATCATGTCGGCGATCTCCGTTTCACCAAACTCCTAAATTGGCCGAAAATCATGAAAACAGCCTCGATTTTTAGGCAGTTTTCTAGACAGTTTTGCAACATGTTTTCTGCTTTGTTTCAGCCAGTTTTCTAGATTTTTTGGTCAGTTTTTGAGCCAAATCCACCACCTTGAAGCTCTGATACCAATTGTCGTTCCAAGAATCGTTAAATCGGTGATTTTCGAATTCAGTTTCACGTTACTTTTCTCTACTAAACAACTAATCCAAACACTCCAACCCACAACCAATATATTCACCTCGGTTGTTCCTCAATCTCACCCACAAAGGACAAGATAACGATGATGATTTGTAGCCACAATGGCAACAGAAAAAACAATGAAGAAACGTGAGATGGAAACCAAAATAAAAAAGGAAGCCGTAGGATTTTTCTTTACTATTGCAGCCATGTTTTTTCTTCACCAAAGGATCGCGTTTTTTCTCACTTTTTCATAACAAATCACACACGCTATGGCTAGGGTAAAAGGCAACATATATATAGGTCAGGTAAGGCTTTAGTTCGACCAATAAATGGTTAAATAGGTCAAGACTCAAAGCCATCCAATGAGTAATATATATGGACAGTGAACAACATTAATTTTTTGAGCTACTTCCAAAGGCCCACGTTGTTTTCGGGTCGAACCTGTGGACTTGGTTGTTGGTAACAATTTAATCCAACTTTACATCATAACCAGGGATTCATTGGGTATAAAAATCGAATACTATCAAATTTGTTAGGAGTTGTTGGATAGTAGCATGCTTGGCCGAGTGGTTCCAGCAACATATCAGCTTGCACATTTGCATACTAGGCAGGGTACTATTGAATCATGATCTCGAAGCTTGTTCTGAGGAGCAGAGGCAATAGACGATCTTTTGGAAGTTGAACATTTTTGAATAATTTCCTGCTAAAATACAGTGCACATAATTCTTCAACATAGGATAATATCTGAACTTGAAAAACAACAAAGAAACACTTACTTAGACAGAAATTGAGCTTATACTTGGATTGAAATCCTTTTTTCTTGTTTTAGGATAAAAGAATAGCTTTATCTGTGTCCTACACTATAATCATTTGGATATGGGCGTGCTCTTGTGAGTCAGCAGATTGCATATCATTAATAGAATGGATAGGTTGAATTACTTTCATGGACCCTTGTCATACATAATCACTTTGAGGCCTCTCACTTTAACTTGTTCTTAATCTTCATTTATTTTGCATGTATTCCAGGTTTCCTGTTAACTCTATTAGTTTCTGCTGTGCTATTGTTTGTCTTGAGCTAGTTATGCATTTCTGTAATTTCTCAAGCAGGATATCCAGGCACTTATCAATAAAATTAACAAGTCTATTGTGGCGCCACTACCCTCGAAATACTCTGGTGTATTGTAAGTTATTGCACAGTGTTGTTTTCTAGTTGTTCCTCGAGACAGCCTTCATTCTTTCTTTTCCAGTTTCTTTCATTTTCTGAAGCTTGTTTTGAGATTATGAATTTAGCCCTTGTTTTGTACACATTAAAATTTTCATTTTCGTTCTTATACTCATTTTCAACCACACATTCTTTAATAAAATAATATTTTTCATCACATCAATAACTTTTTCTTCCTTTTCAACCACCCATTCTCCATCAATTTACTATTTCAAAATACATTTTAAACGCACCCTTATATTAGGTTTATTTTTATGTCAAACAACTTATATTAGCAAACAAAATCATCCGAATCACAAAGTTGTATTCACTTGTTTCTTCATCTAGTGCACACAGTAGTGGAAACCGATGCATGTCTAGCAAATAGCGAAGATAATCTCACCCGATAAATAGCAGTATAAAAGAAGATTTTTCGAAAGTAATGCCATTATCGTTTTTTCAAACTAATTTTTCTTTATATATTCTTCCCTTAACCAGCTGATTGATATTATTTATCTCACTTGTGATGCAGCCGGGGTCTAATAAAAAGCATGCTGCGGAAAAATCCAGAACTTCGGCCGAATGTAAGCCCTTTTCTGTATAATTCCATTTTGCATATCATATTTGCATAATTTGGTATTGCTTTTTTTTCTTTTCCTTTTTCTCTCTTGTTTTGTGTCCTGAGTGATCAACAGTGGTCAATGGCCTTGCTAAGAAAAATGGTAGAAGTAGTGCTGCGACGAATATTGGCGAAAACGATTATGCCCAACCCACTTTATTGGAAATATGGCTCTCGGTGTTGTAGGTGTTCAAGTGCACCAATTATGCAAAAATTATGCTGCCAACTCTGTGAGCATAAAAAAGACAACTGAGTCTTGAGATTTGCATCATTGATTTTCTGTTGCTCAATCCTGCTTGATGTACAATCATCGCCTTCAATATTCCAGTGACCTCTTATGTGATACAGAAGTCCCATTCAAATTGTAATGGCATCCTTTGCCATCGTGACTACCACTCTGGATATCATGTTCTTTGCAGTTATTTTTTCCATTTGTTAAATCAAACTTGAAGCATTAGTGTAAATGAAAATGATTTTTGCCAAACGTCATGAAGCAAAACTGGGGAGGATTGTTTTGGTGGCTTCTCAAGCATATATTAAAAGCTTAAAATGTAAGCTCCTTAAGAATATACTATGTGAAATATAAGCCTGCCTTGCAACTTGTTTTCTCCTCTCTTTTTATTAGCTATTAATTTAAATGGTATGGTGGTGAATATTTTTACATCATAAAATATTTCCATTTATCTAATCAGTATATCATCATTGTGGCAGGCTGCAGAACTTCTTAGGCATCCACACCTTCAACCCTATGTGGTTAGTACTCATCTCAAACTCAATTGCCCCAGACGCAACAGTCTACCATTTCAATGGGCTGAAACTGAAGCAAATGACACTAGGAAAATTAGATTTTCAGAGCCAGTTAATGCCCATCCTCCAGTGGATAGAGACAGACGATTATCATGTGGAAATGACAGGACTTTAAATCCCAGTGTATCTGGAGCTGATCAAAGTTATTGTTCTTCTATGCAAAGGACTGAAAGTATTCCTTTTGATCTGCATCAGAGAATAAAACAATTGTCCACTGGAAGCTCACATGAAGGAACCATCATTACAAAAAATATTACTTCTAGAACCTCAAACATTGCCAATAAACCGAAAGCAACGGCTATAAATTCTTCTCCACTGTCCAAAAGAAAATCAGAGCTGTCAAAGAATCGTGAACGGGTAAGATCACAAGATAATTATGTGCATGGAATTATGCATTTTGTTTCTTGAATGTAACTAAAAATGCATGAAGGATTTGTGAAAATATGTCTGTTACAGAAATTTTTGTCTGCTTGGGGGAATAAAGCCAATAAACTACTGAACTAGTCATCCCAATTGGAATTGTCTATTTAGTTACCTTAGAACTTAGGCTAGTGATCTAGCATGTTGGCCCTAAAAACATATAACCCAACTTAGCTGCTTGTATGAACTGCTGAGTAATTTTAGTAGAGTTTGATTTCCTCGCATCTACACTGAATAAAATTAACTTGATAGCCAACGCAACGAGAAATGCATGTTTACAATCTTTTAGATTTTAAATATTATAATCATTCTTAAGAGAATTAGGTAGTCGAACAAATTCTGAATTAATAATATAATAGCTCCATCATTCTTAAGATGTCTCTCTCTTCAACTGATCAACATCATTTTAGTCAGATGCATTTACGTAGATGAGATTTATAGTAAATAACCCAAGCAATCTAAATTTGTATAAGTATGTGTTGGTAAGGGTAAAAGTTAGAGGAAATACAAAAGTGGATGTTAATGGTAAATATCACATGGTCTGGTTGAGATGAAACCTGAAAGTCGGTGAGGAAGCAAGAGTGGGTAGGTTCCCTGCCCCTGAGATCGCTGTTCATTCTGTACTCTCACAAGGCATTTAATGACTAAACTAATCACAATTATAGAGCCCATTTGACAAACATTATTGTAGAAAAAAAGAGATTTGAATAATGATTTTCGGGAGAATGTGTGGTTAAAAAGTAGGGAAAAGTTTGTAGTATACATGTAGAATATTTTATTGTGTGAATGTGTGGTTGAAAATGATCATGTAGCAAACCATAAAATAAAGTAATGAATGTCAAACAGGCACATAATATGTAGACTAAGAAATAAAGGGGTACCTCAGTGAATTATGCATAAAATAATCTCTCTCACTGATTCTCTCCCTTTCCTTCCCCTCCCCTTTCTCACACAAAATAAGGGAATTTTGAAGAAGTATACGTCCCTACCTTCTCCCTTCCTTTCCTCCTTCCCTCCCTGAACCTAACATGGATTAGTAGTTTAGCACTAACTAAATGCTAGTGATATTGCTCAGGATTCTTCTCTTGTTACATGTATTTAGTGAAAAAATGCTTTATGCAGATCCAAAACTCAAGAACCTTGGTTAAGAAATCTGTTGCTACCACTCGTAGAGCTTCTCTGCCATTACCGGCTAAGGATGCAGTATGCGGTTTGCGTCATAGGCCTAGTCTTGGAATCATTGACATCATCAAGTCTCCAGACGTTTCAGTCAATGCCCCTCGAATTGACAAGATAATTGAATTTCCTTTAGTGTCGTATGAGGATCCCTTCTTTCGTATGCATAAAACTTCATCTGCCTCTGTGCAAGGTTCCTCTAGTTCTCTACAGGGTGACCGCTCTATTATGAAAGATAGATGCACCATTCAGTTTCCTGATAGATCTGACAGATTGAGCTTCAACAATAACTCTAAAGGATTTCAAGGACCTACATTTCATGTTAGAGAGTATGGAAGTGAGTGTTCCGATCAAAATGCTACAGCTGGCATGTCAAGCCGAACCTCGTCGGACCAAAGAGGCCGCCGTTTTAATATGTCTTCTTGCCGACAACGAGCTGAAGCTCTGGAAGGATTACTTGAATTTAGTGCGAGATTGTTACAAGAAGATAGGATTGAAGAACTTGGGGTTTTACTGAAGCCTTTTGGGCCAGGGAAAGTATCTTCCAGGGAAACCGCAATATGGTTGACGAAGAGCTTCAAGGAAAATGCAGTGAAACCAGAAGATTAGTGAAGCAGTCTGCAAGTGACCAAGTGACCAAGTGGCTGATGTAGTAGATTGTAGCTTATTATGTGGATTAGGCATTCTTCCACATATATCCAAGCACTTAGTTGAGAATCATTGGACGAGATAGAGAACGAATTATTGTAAACAGTGTAGCAGATATTTTGTTGTCCTTTAATAGTGTTAATCTCCTTCCTACTTTTGGTTTTATTTCTTCCTCTCTCTCTCTACATTGTGTTTGTTATTTCTTTTGTTTTGGTTCCTTTAGTGTCACCTGCCAAATCAAACTGGAGAGTGGATTTCTTTGTCATGGCTTCAAGCTCCAAGCTAGAAGAAACCAGCAAGGTGCATAACTTTTCACTCGGTAAAACTGTTTGTAATTGATATTAAGGTTGACTTCCCCTTTCTCTATGACTTATCATGAATTTTGGAAGATAAATTTTTTGCTTTTATGACAAATTATAAATTGCGTCTATAATTCAAAAAAGTTAATGCTGTTAAAATATTGGTCTACGTAAGAGATACTTTCACCCTAGTCTGGGTTTTTGGTATGACTATTTACAAGAGCAATATGAAACTGTGAACAACCCCTATGTAGAGGTGCTCCTTTAGGAAAATAGAGTCGAGAAAATAGGAATTACAAAATTTCATGATGGGCAAATGGTCCTCTGATGGTAGCTCCAGAGGGGATAAAATTCTCCAGTTTTATGTATTGATGCAGTATTATTCAATCTCCATCTTCATCATCTTGATCACCCATGACATGAAGTCCATACTTGGTCATGAAGAATTAGTACAAATTCACAGGAGGCTGCAGTCAAATGAATGAAATCAGAGGCCTCAAGTGTTAGGAAACTCATTAAAATAAACAGAAAATTCAACACTTACTTCAAATGTGATTAGTGACCGTCTGTGGTTAGAATTACTGGTCATTGTACTTATTGAATCACAATCCCTCTCGTTTCTAAATTTGTCAGATCCGTAAAGCTTGATTGACCAAGGGTATAAGTTCTCTTTGTCATTCTTCCCATCCATTGACGATCCTCGTCTGCTGCTTTTTGGTTTCTTTACCCATTTGGGACGTTGTTTCGGTTCGCTATGTGACCTAGCTTTGGCTTCTGATGATTTTGTATTTGACATATAATTTGGTACAAATTGGGAGTCAGTAGGCATGAAATCTGAGAGCCATTGAAGAGGAGGATCATCAAAAGGTGTCTTTCTGTACTCAGATTTAGACCAAGCAGGGTACCGTGTCGAACTTCGTCGTGCCATATCCAAAGAAAACTCCTCTAACTGCCCATCATAGGTCATTGAACTCCCATCTGTCAGTGACATTGTTGATGGACTGGGACATGTCTTAAGTTGATCCCTTTTTGAGCCCGAAGATCGACCAGAAATGCATGTACCAAATCCATGTTCCACTCTTCCAGCAAGAGTATGATTTATATGTGTACTTCTGCTCATCAAAGCACCCCTTCTATCGTGTATATTCTCACTCGTGTCTTCCTACATTTGTAGAAATCAACCTTGTTGCTTATTTATTGCTGAACTTGCCTAAGGCATGTATTTGGGAGGAATTCACAGGGGACATAAGTGCTCGTTTTAAGTATAAAATGAGGACCATAGGTGTTGTTTTCCCAAGAATAATATTAAATTTCTTTTAACATCTGTACTTTTGCTGTCCAATGCATTTTAGTCATTGTTAAATTTTGTCGAGCCATTTAGATATCAGTATGTGCTGAAATTTCTGTAAATCTTGTATGCATCATAATTTTATGTGAATAAATAGGGGAAACTGACCCGGAATCCATTCCTGCACTGGTTGTCCGAAGCTGATTCCCTGGAAGTTTTTCTTGTTTCATCTGCCATTTGGACTCGCTGAACCCGAGCTCTAACTTGAATTGCCATTACAGCACCAATGGACCTTAACACGGCAGCCATTTGTTTTCTTACCAGGTGACCCCTTACTAGAGCTTGTATTTTCACTAGTCCTCTTAAAGCTCGCAATGCCTTCCTTGCCTGCAAACATTACCAATGGAAAACAAATGGTTATGGCTTATTAGAAATTTTTCTTACGGAAGAGTAAGAAATTAATGAGTACTTACCAAATAAGCACGAAAGACAGCTTGAACTCTGGTAGCCGCAATATTTGATTGTATGGTCATTCCTATATTTCTTGATTTATTTCTTGCCATCACAACTCTTTCGGCATGATCTTCTCCATTCTCATATGCTAGTAACTCTATCTTGGGATTCATAATTGAGTCAAAAGACATGTTTTTTTTGTGTGTAATGGGTTTTGTACTGCTTGATCTTTTAAAACTCCACCTCCTTTTAACTTTAGGAGTTGATGGAAGAATCTCCATTGGTGACCCTAAACTTTGTGTAGAAACTAAAGCATCTGCAGATTTCTTGTCCTTCTCCTCTCTCTTCCCCATCAAGAAATTTCTGATCCATTTGCTTGCTTTCCCCATGCCTGCACCAGCCACACTATAATTCTTCACAACTTTGGCAATGAGAGTACAGAACTTTCACTTATTAAATAAAGATATATAAGCAATAGCATATAGGTATTTGGTGATGAACATTAATTTTATTTGTTAATTGACTTTCCAAGATAGTTTGTTTCCATAAAAGACAACCCTTTGGCCAGAATTGAAGTGGCCTGCAATGACTCCCCATTTATCTGCCATTTGCCATTTCTCTAGTACTAGTATGGATATTAAATATTGTTACAATTTATATTATTAGGTTAATGAGACCAAAATCAAGTGGTGAAGAATCGGATTATAAATTATTGGATTCGTCCCCATTTGTATACTACAATATGTTATCATGAAGAGAAACATGCATAGCAATTGAATTTTAAAAAATAAAATTTGAATTACTTACAATACACCCTCCAGAAGTAAACCGAAATAACTCGATCAGATGGAATTTCACATATACATGTAGAATTGATTTTTAAATGACAAAGTGAAAGGCTTTTTATATAGTTTTTGAGAGTGACTTTCTGAAAGAGGCCACATCCAAAAGTCACGACCTTTCAAAATGTTGCGAAAATGTTCAAGTCGAGAAATGGAAAATTCGTTTCTGAAAAAGGTATAATAATAAAGGGTGCAATTCTATTATAAGAAAGAGACAACTTTTAGAACAGAAGTCTTTTAAATCATATGACAACCATTAAAAATGTAGATTGGATTTAAATCCCTTTCCTTCAAAAATTGAATACAATTTTCTCATTCAAACCTTTACCATTTTTCCAACACCATCTTCACCGCTAGTACATATCTGATTTCATCTAGTATAGGTAAAACAATTATTTTCACTAACGGATACTAAAATTTTTAATTTTACATGTGAAAGAAATGTATTCTTGTGCTGTCTACATACTAGAACAGCATCCATGCAATTAATTCAAGAAAATTCATGCCAAAAATGAATGATCTTGAAATTGTAAACAGAATAAACAAAGGAAAATGCTATGTGTACATTATGGTACACATAGCGGTGTCCATAATGTACGCATATAGAGGTGTCAAGACGGACGGGTTGGCCAGACCTATGAAAATCGACCCAGATCGACCCGTGACCCGAGCGGGCGGTTCACGGGTCAAGGAGGTGTGACCTGCGAGTTTCGCGGGTTGCACCTTAATATTATAGTTAAGTAGGTGTCAACCTAGTTGGGATGTACTTAAACTATAAATTATAGGAAAAGTAAGTACCAACCTATTTTGAATGTACTTATGATATAAATATTTGATAATAGTAATTAGAAATGCATTTAGTTGTTATTTGTTTAAGTTAAATTTAACTTTGTTAAGTTACAAATAATTTATATAACATTAAATTTGAATTCTATGTAAACATTCTTGGTATAAATAT
>CAIGRS010065920.1:0-12651 GCA_903798395.1 Fraxinus floribunda | reverse complement strand
AACATTACATCACTAATTATTTAATTAACCAAAAGTTATATCTTTATTAATAACAAATTAATTCTTAAACAAAATTATTAAATATAAACTAAGCAAACGTGCATTGCACGTTGCTTGCACCTAGTAATTAAATAATGTGAACAATGCAAGCACAAAACAGTTTATTAGATTGTTTCAATGCTTCTAAAATGAGTAATCACTAGGTAAAAGTTGGTGAATGCAATTATGCAACAATCTTAACTAAAATAATGAATTATCCATTTTATATTTGAGGAAGTTGAAACGGTTACTATACCTTGCATTATTACATCTTTGATCTTACCTACCACACAAGAGTTCAAAATAGATACTAACCCATTCTATTTTTCAACTCATCTTAAACTCCATTTGACATGATTTTTATTTTTACTTTCCGTAAAAAAGTTTCTGAAGAAAGTTACCTTGATTTTTGTTTAGAGTAATTTTTTAAAAAAAATCATATTCTGAAAGTGCTTTTAAAGGAAGCCAAATTTTACCAACTTTCTTTAAAAACACTATAAGAAACATTTCCATAAAATTAGCCAAACCGATCTAAAAGCAACTTTTAAAAAGTCATGCCAAATGAACATTTAATTGTTTTAAATTGCATGTACTCAATTTGCGTACATTTAGTTGAGGAAAAATATGCATCGTCCGAAAATAATTTTAGTACTGTTATGTTAAGATTTGAGGTTCCATCTTAAAAGATTAACCTTATTAAGAGAAGTAGCTCAAACCCTTATAAATTAGTCTATATTTTCATCTTTATTCGAAGTGAGATTCTATCCCTTAACATGCCCCCGCAAGATGTGACTTGTTCGAGTAGATCAATTTTGAAATTCGTATGCTCAATTTTTTTAGTTTTAATCGGATTGAATCACTCGTTGGAGTTTAACGAGCTCTGATACCATGTTAAGATTTGAGATTCCATCTTAAAATGTCAACTTTATTAAGGGGAATAACTCAATTTTTTATAAATTGCTCTATATTTTCATCTTTATTTGATATAAAATTCTATCCTTAACAGTGGGTAATGACCCATTTATGGTTGAGGAAATGCCAATGACTAGGTCGCGAGTAAAGTGGGTCAAAAAAAGCAATGTGACTACTTGCTCAAACCCCGAGCAACGAAACATTATTGATCAAGGTGAGCAAATAAACAAGTTTTGAGCGCCACCATCCATCGCTTCGAGCGGCGAGGGAAAAGGTAGAAGACAGCGACGGAGACGAGATAAACACATTGAGGCCAGAGAGAGAGAGAGAGAAAAAAAACAGTGAGGGACTGAGTATAGAGAGAGAGAGAGAGAGAAATGGATCTGCGAAACCTTAGGGAAAAATCTGAATGGATCTTCTTGCGCCATCGTCCATCGCTTCGAGCGCCAGCATCGCCAGTGAGGAAAGAGGTTGAAGGCAGAGAGAGAGAGAAAACGGTGAGGGGGTGAGGGTAGAGAAACGGTGAGAAATGAAAAATGATTAAATAGAATTTGTAAATAATTATTAATATTAAATTCGTTTAATTATAACCTGATTTTTGAAAAATAAAACTTGTTATAGGATTTATGAAAATGGTAATTTAAAAGTAGTGATGGCTATAATTTCCTCTATTAAGATTTGTGGTTCCATCTTAAAAGGTCAATCTTATTAAGAAGTATAACCAAAACCCTTATATATTGGTATATATTTTCATCTTTGTTCGATATAAGATTCCATCTCTTAACACCCTCGTATCATGGATCACATCATAAGAGAACTATAACACCCTTCTTTCTAAATACAACAATAATAATTATTCTCAACAACCTTTCTTTCCAAATAAAATAATAATATTAATAATTCTATCTTGTAATAGAAAAATTTAAAGTAGNGCGATCTATATACTGTTCATAATCCAAGTACCAAAATTGCATTACTATTGATGAAAATGTATTCCTCTAGTCAAGTAATTAAGTTGCTTGTTTAGTTAGAAGAAAATTCTTAGGAACCAATATAATTAAAATGCTTTTTGAAACGTGTTATGCTCCACAAATAATCAAATCTTAAGTAAAGTAATCCATAATTAAGATTATTTTAAGATTATAATTAGACATTTTCTAGCTAAAACTTAGTTAAAAGTAAAATCAACACTATTAATTCTTTGCTAAAATAGCATGTTTCAATTCGTAACCAAGTACAAGGTAGTTGCCATTTTGTATATATTATATATATATATTTATCGTGGATTGCCTCTCGTTTTCGGTTAACAAAACCTCTAATTCTCAATTAAGGTGAAGTATGTGGATTAAGATAGTGACAGTTTAGCTATTTTAATTGATATTTTGGACAATCGTCCTAAGTGACATTTTGACTGAGCAAAGCAGGTTTCAAACCTTGTACAAGTAATGTGTTAATTCAAAAGGATTTTGATTGACATTTGTTAGTTTAAGTTGGCAAGAAAATGTCCTAAGCCAATTAAATCAAATCTATATGCTTGTATTATATATACAAAAGGCATTGATTACTTGTGTCTTTTCCAAACGTGTTAGAGATACAATCATGCAATTTTAATTTGTTGGATTTCCTTTGAAATTAAATTTATTCGAAGGGCTAAGAAGTTTTAAAAGACATTGAGCCCGATTGAAGATCAAGAACTTGTCAAAGTATATAATGATTTTATTAATTTTTCGAAAGTAGAAGTGAACCCATCATACCATTAATCATATATTTCTTCATTTTAATTTTGTACTTTTTGAAGATAGGCTCTTCGCCCCTCTAAAATCATCTATATTTCTATGTTTGTTATAAACAAAATTGGTTAGGGCTTTGCGCAAAATATTTTAAATTTTCTTTTATAAAAATGTCATAATTATTGAGCAATCCATGTAGCCGAGTTTGGTTAGAATGATTGGATCGCCCTTAATAAAGGAAAAAATAATTCATGATATTTTTGATCTTATATCTATAATCAAATAATGTGTACAATGCAAGCACTAAACAGTTTATTAGATTGTTTCAATGCTTCTAAAATGAGTAATCACTAGGTAAAAGTTGGTGAATGCAATTATGCAACAATCTTAACTAAAATAATGAATTATACATTTTATATTTGAGGAAGTTGAAACGGTTACTATATCTTGCATTATTACATCCTTGATCTTACCTACCACACAAGAGTTAAAAATAGATACTATAACCCATTCTATTTTTCAACTCATCTTAAAATCCATTTGACATGATTTTTATTTTTACTTTATGTAAAAAAGTTACTGAAAAAAGTTACCTTAATTTTTTTTTAGAGTAATTTTTAAAAGAATTCCTATTCTGAAAGTTCTTTTAAAGGAAGCCACATTTTACCAACTTTCTTTTAAAAAACTATAAGAAATGTTTTCATAAAATTAGCCAAACCGATCTAAAAGCAACTTTTGAAAAGTCATGCCAAATGAACATTAATTAATTGTTTTAAATTGCATGTACTCAATTTGCGTACATTTAGTTGAGGAAAAATATGTGTCGTCCGCAAATAATTTTACTGTTATGTTAAGATTTGGAGTTCCATCTTAAAAGATCAACCTTATTAAGAGAAGTAACTCAAACCCTTATAAATTGGTCTATATATATTTTCATCTTTATTCGATGTGAGATTTTATCCCTTAACATACTCCCGTAAGATGGTGACTTGTTTCAACTGATCAATCTTGAAATTCGCGTGCTCAATTTTTTGAGTTTTAATCGGATTGAATCACTCGTTGGAGCTTAACGAGCTCTGATACCATATTAAAATTTGAGATTCCATCTTAAAATGTCAACATAAAGGGGAGTAACTCAAATCTTTATAAATTGGTCTATATTTTCATCTTTATTCGATATGGGATTCTATCCTTAACATAGGGTAATGATCCATTTATGGTTGAGGAAATGTCAATGACTAGGTCGCAAGTGAAGCGGGTCAAAAAAAGCAATGTGACTACTTGCTCAAACCCCGATGAACGAAACATTATTGATTACAGTGAGCAAATGGACAAGTTTCATGTTGGGCATACAAGATTAAATGAAGTGGCAAAACTTGATTCAAACAATGAACGACGAAGATGGAAGGAACAACATAGTTGTTCAGGGCATGCGGCCGTATGCCCCTTTACCAAAACTCGAGTGGACGATTTTAATTGATCTATGTGACCACATAAATTTACACTATGCGAGTTTCGCGTAATCTTCTATTTTAGTTAAAACTCTTGTATGATATATATTTTTTGAGACTTAATTCCGTTTTTAAATATGTTTTATGGGCTCTATATAAATATGACTCATTCTATTCATTGAAAAACACACAATTTGAGATATATTATTGCAAGGCATATTACTTTCTTCTGGTTCTTCATTGAATTGAGTGAACTTATCAAAATTATTTCTTGTGACTTTCAAACAAATCGAGTGAGATTCTTGAGTCTTGTAATCATGGAGCCAATATATTGTCGACGATTGTACTGGTTCCTTGATTCAATATTTTGAATCAAGTTTAAATGTTGATTTCTTGGTTTTATTGGGTTGAATCAATCTTGTGTAGATTTCATAACTACCATTGCTATATGGGTTCGCATCATCTTACGATTGTGAAATCTTTCCATACTTTTCCTTCGTGATATTTATCCCAAATTAAATTGGAGGTTTTCCACGCAAAATTCTTGCGTTCATTTATTTCCAGTTTTTCCTTAATTTTATTTTAGCTGCGTTTTAGTTCTCACTTTTTATTTCATAACATTGTATAACGTTGACAGCTCCATAGGTATTAAATTATTGTCCTTGTAGCTTAGTGCTGTGATCTACGAAAGCATTTTACAGAAATTAATGAATTTAACATCATAAGCAACTGAACTGTAACAAAATGCATTAATTGAAATACGACAAAAATGGGAAATATCTAGAAAGGCAGTTTACAAGTTTTCCAATATTTTGCAATGCAATAAATGAGTTGGGATTTATATGTAGAAGTAATTATATAAAGAAGAGGGCTTGATGGGAGAAGTCAAATGTTGTTTGGTGAGGTTTATCAGTGTTCGTTGATATGTTGCTTAAATTGGTTTCTTGGAAAGGTGAGATAAAAGGTATATTATAGTTTTCATTATAAAGACACTTGGAGAAATATATATGAACATCTATTTTTAGCTTTGCAAGTAATTGAAAGCTATTCCAAACCTTTCTATTCATGGTTGCGAGTCGTGTTCGGCTCCGGTGTGGTAAAGATATTTATGTGTACATATTATTCATGGTTGTGAGTCGGCTCGGCCGGTGTGGCAAAGATATATATGTGTACTGTACATATATTAGCCAGCATATTTGGATTTTATTTTTTTTATTTTTTGATCAAATGTCTAACAAGTATATATGTAAGTTGTTAAGAGTGGACATATTATATTCTTAGATTTGAACATGCACGACAAATAATTTCACCAGGTGCAGGTTATTTGCAGTTTGTTTTGATCCCTGCAATTTAGAATCCTAAGCATCGTTTGCATCTTCTATTGATTGAAGCTTGTTCTATTCATGACTTTAATTTCTTTCTATTAGTATTCTCCTTTTTAAGGCCTTCTGTCAGTTGATCTGTTTCATTGGGGGCGTGCTTGGTCCGACTCAAAAGAGAACCTAATCGAGTCAAGAATTATATCTTTTCAATAGAACGATCGGGTGAACTTTACAAAGTAATTAACAAACATATATAGTCCAAATGTAAAAACAAATACAAGTTATTTAATGAAATTCATTCACAAACCTATACAGATAATCAGGTAAGGAAATAATAGCAATAATATATTGGACGAGTTTGATTATAAAAAAATTTTAAAAAAATTGAGAGCTTTGGTAACATTTTTCTCGATCTAGAGCCAAGAACTAAATCAAATCCATCGATTGTTGGTTCTAATACGCATTACTGATCAATATAACTTAAGAAGGATAAAATTGAAACGCTCGATTCGGTTCGAGTCCAATTTGATCATATTCAGGCAGAACTTGTCCACTCCTACTTTCTTTAGTTCATAACAACAATCTGCATATTGCTATTCAGACTGCATGAATATAATAGTAATGATCAAAATTTAAAAAAAAAAAAAACAATAATCTACTAATGCAGTATGAATTATTTTGTCTCTAAACAATTTTAAATGTTTTTTTTGTATATAAATTAATTTTGGAACAAATTCTCAAAATTATATTAAATTATAATTTCTCTGATGATTTTACATGCACATCACCAGGGATGGACATTGATTTTACACCAACCATTGGAGACGTCTTGTATAGTTGATAAATGATGACTATGGATAAAATATTTAAATTAACATCTTTAGATGAAATGTTTAATTTCGTGAGGTGTAGAATAATTAGTCAGTTAAGAAATCAATTTTATATATTCAATGCATAAAATCTTTCAACGTTTGTATTTGACCTGCCATCTGCATGGAAACTACATACACTTGGGCATCATGGAAAATTTGAATAATCTAAGCATCATTTATTGGCCAACACTTAATCAAAGTTATCAAGCTAACAATCTTAAATATACACTTTTCGAATATCTATTTATGAAAATTGTGAACATAACAAACTTTTCGTTGATAAACATACGACAGACTTTATTGACAATCGAATAAATAAACGTGTTTATTTTCTAACGACTGAACTATTAGATGACGTGATTTGACACACATCTTCCAAATATAGAGCCAGCAGAGTTTTAACTCAAATACACTACTACCTACAATTGAAACCTTATTTCAATCTTATTAAATTAAATGGACAAGGAAAAGCATACAGGGTTTGTGAAGAAATTGGAATAGAAAAAAGTGTGGTACAATTAATCTGCTAACCAATTCCAATACTATACCCAAATTTCTTCTCTCTTTTCAACAATCAGTAATATATATTATGTTACCTTTTGTACTCTAAAATTGACATCCATTAATTAATGAGAACATTATAAATATTCACATATATACATGGAGAGCTTACCAACCATCACCATTAATTGAATAACAAGCTTTTATTATCCTAATTGCTTGCTTGATGTTGAGCCTGTAAGCTTTAAAACCTTACCATTATTCACGATTGTCTTTTCCAGAACACAAAACTAGAATTTTTAATTTTTATTCTGTGAAGCCTCCCTTGCTGCAATCCTCTTTTGCTCTTTCAAGTTTCAATTCGAGGTACATACTGTTTTCTGAACATCTATATTATACATGATGATCACGGTGCTTTTTGGTCTGAGACAGTTTTTATTCACCAGGATAAGTTTATTCTCAAGAAAAAAGTTGTTTTAGAATTTTGCATGCAGAAACATGAAATCAGCCTTAATACTAAGTCAAAACCTGTTAAAAAAAATATCTTGTACATTTTATAAGCTGAGATAAATTTTATTGTACTGAAAAATATCAACTTTAGCTAGAAACATATAAATTATATGCAAGAATCCTCTTATAAGGGGAATTGAAGACTCTCAATAAGTAAATGCAATAGAAAACCAATTTTAAGCTTCTAAATTCACTTTGAAATGCGTCACCTTCTTCCTTTCACTATCTCGAATTCCTTTTTGACGATCAGAATTGAATAATTTATTACGAATGTGTTAGTTTTTTAATTACACGAAATTCAACGTCCTAATTGGACATTAGGTAACATTCATTGAATATATGAATTGATAAGTTTAAAATCCCATCATGCACCACCACGAATGACAGGAAGAGAAATGCAAATATCATTTTGATGTTTGAGTGAATAGTTGCAATTCAAGAAATCTTGGTATTTTGACAAAAAGGTAATTAAATTAAATATCCTTAGTTTACTCATGATGAAGGGGCAATAGCAAAAGAAAGTAGGTTTAGTTTTTCTTATGGTAAAGTCCATCTTGTAGCAGCTCCTAAACCAAACCAACTTTTTCAATTCCATATCTACTTCTTTTTCTGTACTGCTCTTCTTAGCTTATGCTGGAGATTTCTTTCTAATATTTGAGGATTCTCAGTTGATAAGAGGCCTGAGTCACGGTGATGGACGAAACTAGTGGAGGCTTTAGCGATGATCCAAGGACTTGTCCTCGAGGACATTGGAGACCTTCTGAAGATGAAAAACTCCTGCAGCTCGTGGAGCAATATGGGCCTCAAAACTGGAATTCGATTGCTGAAAAACTTCAAGGAAGATCAGGTTAATTCTATGCGCGCGCGCCTGTGTTACTATATACGTTTCTTTTTAATTTTCCAAATCGATTCTAGCTATACTGTTCAAAAATTAGGGTTACTCGGTTGAGTTCCATAACCCAACTTTTGAACTGATGATCTATTGATAATTGTGTTGGACCTAATCAAAGATAGTGTACACTTATAATTCCTTTGGCTATAAACTCTTCAGGATATAAATATATATGGTATTCCATCCTTGTATTTAAGCCGTCCTAATATTTTTTTTGATCGGTTAAGCCGTCCTAATATTGTTACAGTATATAGGTTTAGGGAGCTGATTTGAGTGTATGAGAAGAATCAGGTACTATTGTGTTTGACCTATATATGTTAGTTAATTTGCAGGCAAGAGTTGCAGATTGAGATGGTTTAATCAGCTTGATCCAAGAATAAACAGGAGACCATTTACAGAAGAAGAAGAGGTCAGGCTTCTTGCAGCACATAGAGTACATGGGAATAAATGGGCTCTTATATCCAGGCTTTTTCCAGGTAGAACTGACAATGCTGTGAAAAATCATTGGCATGTTATTATGGCCAGAAAACAAAGGGAACAATCCAAGCTTTCTGGTAAAAGAAGTCATCAAGAAATTAGTCATGACTCATCTTATGTTTTTTGCCAAGAAAATCCAAGATCCCAGGACGAATATATGCCCAAAATCAGAAATAGTAGGATTTTGGAATTCCAAAGCCAAAACAAAGATCAAGTCTTCTCCGTGTCATCATCCTTTGATTCACACTCCTTATGGCCCTTCTTGATTCCAAGAAGTTCGAGGGAAAGTAACTCATCTTCTGCTGCTGATTTATTTATAAAAAAAGGCAGAAATCAATACAATTCCAGCTCCAATGGAGCACATTTAAATTCATCGATATTTGGTGCCTTCGGGGATTCAGTTGTAGCATTTGACACCCAAAACTACAAGAGGTTTGTTCCATATCCCTTTGGTGATGGCAGTAGAAAACATGGGAAAATGAATAGAGATAATTCAATGAGTATTAATGCTGACAATTTACCCCCATTTGTTAATGCAAGGACAAGTTTAGTGCAGAAACAAGAAGACCAATCCATCCACAAAAAGGACATTCCCTTTATAGATTTTCTTGGTGTAGGTATTTCTTCTTGATAACTATATTATTTAATTCATTTTCTTTCAATTTACGTAGTACTATTGGCATGAAGAGTGCATGTTAGTCCAGTAAAATGCTCAAGTTTAAGTTAAATGATGACACAATTAACCATTTCAGTTTGATATAGATTAATTTTATGAGATTAGAGGTTAATGTGTATGACATCCTATTTAATATCGTGACTGTTCGTTTTATTTTTCTTATGGTACATAGTCCTTGTTAGCACAAGCGAATGAAATAAGTCTTTCATATTGTAATCTAAAAGTTAGGTTTCTAGCTAAACAATTATGAGAAGGACGAAGATACTCATGAATACACAAGAAGCCTAAAACACTAATCTCTTGACAGCATTTGAGAAGGTTCACTGATTGTGAGCTTCTTAATTTTCTCGGAGAAGAAGAAATGATGGTGGGAATTGACTAACCATCGGCCACATGGATAATCGTGTGCAAAGGAATTGAGCTACTCTCTAGCTACAATAGAAATGCCCTTTTGTGACGGGATTTTTCGTGATGATTATTTTGCAGTTGCAAGATCCAATACGTCAAATTTCTTCAAAGTCAAGTAGGACGGAAAATCAAATCTGTTAAACATAAAGAAACCTTCAGTGGACGAACAAAACCAGCAGAAGGGGAAAATGGATATGCTGAGAAAATTTAGAAGTTAAATGAAAAATTGATTAAGCATCTCAATTGCCAGATTTAACCCTTGATTGAGCCCCATTTTTCACAAAAAATAAGTATTGTAATCGTGATTTTTTGGAAAATGTGTGGTTAAAAAGTAGGAAAACGTTTTAAGTTCACGTGCAAATTATTTTATCGGTTGAATGTGATTGAAAATGAATTTGAGAAAATATGAGTTTCATGAGTAATGGACTCAAACAGGAGTTTAGTCTTCTTTGGGAAAGGAAATTATTCTCTCCCCAGATCACCTATTCTTGATATTAACTCTCCTCTTAATTCCAGCCTTGAAATATCCACTGTAAGGGCAATTGCCTAGAAACCAGCTCATTCTACCCTTTCCACGAGCTGTGTGATAACATCCCTATCTTTGAAAACCAAAATTAAAAGCAAAAATGTCTGTAATCAGCCAAGCAGCGCAGATTAGAAAATCATAAATCATGGAAATGATTGTCAAATTTATGCAGAGTAGCAATGAGATATAAGAGCATTCAGGAAACTGTTGCTACGCGCCATCACAAAGAAACAAGAATTTGAATTATCAAACAAGTTGAAGTGTTTGAGGCAACCTCTTCAACTGTTGAAGTACTCCATAAGGGTAATGTGCACAATCATGCATTAATCAGTAGCATTTCTATAAAAGATAGTGGCCATGTTTGAATCTCTAGACGCCACCAACTACAAATAACACAAGATGGGTAGAAAACAAAACACAAAAAGGGCGTAGAAATCCAAACCATGATGGTGCCAGCAGCTGATCATGCTGCTCTTGCTGTCTCAAGTTCTTTATCACAGTAACATCACGCTTAATGAACAAGAAACATAATTAAAGGAGAAATAGCTGTATTGAGGAGTAGCATCAATCAAACAACACAAAGAAACCAAGCAGCTTTGCAGTGAAACGCTCCTTGATTTATAAATCAGTTCAATGAAATATGTTAGCAAGTGTTTCTAGCAATAAATTCGGAATAGCATCTTAGAATATGGTAAGATGTTATATGGGAAAATCCACTGACAATCACGTTTTAAATTATTGTCCCAGATACTGAGATACAAGCAATTCAGGCATGCTAATCATGTATATATAAGGGACAAGCTCCAAGCATAATAGTCTTGAAACGAACTCTCCATTACAATGGACTCATATTCCATAACATTAGTAATCTCCATTTTCTCAAGGTCTCCTGAACCACACACCAAGAAAATTCTGGGATATCAGTCACATAAAATTAATTAACATCAAGTTAGCCGAAAGAAAACATTATTAACTTTATACGACTCAGAGGTGAAGAAAATGTAAGATCATCTCTTATTAGGCAATTGAATCAACAACAGACAAGAAAACCAATCTACAAATTTAAATCAAATTAGAGGCAATTCAAGAGGAGAAAAACGAGAAAGACAACAGTTCAAGTTCTTAATGCCTATCAAAATTCTTGAATCTTTTGCTTCCCATATACCAAATTATGATCGCCAACGCTCCATCCAAATATCTGTATATCAAGTCCAATTTATATCCTTCTTCCAAAAATCAATAAACTGACAAATCAGTCCTCATAAAATTGAACTTAAAGCTTAACTCGAGTATTCACATTGGTGGATATTAGATTCAAACACTTTGCTTGAACAAAGAAAAGAAAATAGGAGACCTAATAATCAACACGTTGATCATATTGAAGATATGATCAGATTGATTCTTTCCTTTATTTCCTTCTACATTTCTTCACATCAGACATACATGAATATTGCTTAATATAATTTTTTTTCCCAATTTAAAATTAGGTATGTAATTGATTCATTATACAATTCCTTAAGTCGTGTAATTATTTTCTTCATATTTCTTGTCATAATATCGGAGCAGGCACTCTTGAGTCCTTGAAAGTTTTCCAGTTGCTTCACAATTATGTTATATATATTTTTTTGCTTTCACTTTGCATCCTTCAGACAATCCAGGAATCATATTGGTTTCCTCTCCATTAAATGGAGATAACTATATGATGTGGAGCCGAGCCATAGTCAAGGCCCTCGGTGCTAAACACAAGTCCGGATTTGTCGATGGCTCCCAAGAAACCTCCTATTGCACATCAAAGCTATGTTCTATGGAAGCAATGTGATGATATGATGGCCTCATGGATCATGAACGCTATCATTGGTGAACTAGCTGGAGATGCAATCTATCCAAAAAGGGTAATTAGCACAAAACGTCCTTACTTTTCAATGTTATTATCCATAATGTGCCTACCTTTCATTTTTTGATATTTTCACCTCTACTTTCACCTTTCATTACGGAAATCATCATTTTCATCAAATTTCTCAAGAAAAAAAATGTAAAATGGCAAATATACTCTCTTATTTAAATAAAACAAAAAATGAAAGAATAGAAAAACCAAAGAACAAATTGCAATTGTATTCCCAAACTTTTTATAAAAGTGCAAATGAGTCCAAATAAATTATTAAAAGGTTAATTAGCACAAAACGTTCCAACCTTTCAATATTATTGTGCAAAACGTTCATATCTTTCAATTTTTTGACATTTTCACCCTTATTTTTACATTTCATTAGGGCTGGTCGTGGGTCGGTTCGGTTCGGTTCCAAAGTTTTCGAATACTTAATAAATGGAACCGTCGAGT
>CAIGRS010065846.1:0-12106 GCA_903798395.1 Fraxinus floribunda | reverse complement strand
CAATTAAATATATAGTTGCTTGTTATAGTGTTAGGAGACTCACAATAGGTGTAGAACACCTCTTGAAAATTGAAATGATAGGATCACAATTAAGTATCAAGAGAGAAATATGCTTATACCTTAATAAATAGTAATGAATGAAGCTCAAGTGTTAGGTATGAAAAACTTTGATGCATAGAATGATGTTTAAAAGTTAATTTGATCAAAAGTTTTTTAGAGCTAAAATGATTTGATAATAATAAATGATATGAGAAATCAATACAATTTTGCTCAAAAGAATCTCACTTGAATGCTCTTTTTGTTGTGTGGTTGAATGTAAAGTGATGTAATATTTATAGCGGTCAAAACACAAAAAGTTTTGGCCAATCGGACGACCCCCACATGACATTCGCTACTCAATCGGATTACTAAAATTAGTCATTGTGCTTCACAAATTAGAGCGGTTAGAATTTTGACCGTTGTGGCCACCGACGTCCTCCAACTTCACCAGACATCTGCCAGCGCAGAAGAATTTTCGGCTTTCTCTTTTTTTGATTATTTTACAAAGTATAAATTTTGAGGTACATATTCACGTATCTTTTCAAAATAAGTGTCATTGGTAAATGATTTAAAAATCAAGTGAAGATTTTTGTCACATCGAAAATAATTTTTATGCGAGCGTTTTTGTGAAAAGTTTATCCCTTGCATAAAAATTTATCTTAAGAGCTTGTATTGATTCATTGCTAAGAATTAAAGAATTTTACCTTTACATATGTATTCAAAGCATCTAAGACTAATATCTTCAAAGAATGCTTGATTCGTTATGGATGCTTTGATTCATTTGATGTGATTGCTCGGCTTCCATCTCGATTTACTTTGATCGTAAGTTGTGAATCTTTTGGTAGCAATCCTATTGTCTTCAATCAATCAATTTTGCTATAAAGACTTAAATTTGATTGTTAAAAATAAAAATAATTTGTTTGTTATAATCAAAATACGAGATCAAACATATGTCAACAATTTTCCCTTTTTTGATTATGACAAACAAAATGATTTTTAGAATTGGATTGAGCAATTGATATCAATTTATCATGCAATTTTCATTCCTCTTGTCTTTTACAAATTAATAACCATACATTCAAAGCACCTCTTTTCCCCTTTTTCATATACTCTAAACATATTATTGTAAAATCGAATCATGCGTACTCATCACTCACATTCCACCTTTTGGCATAAACAAAAAGTATAAGACAAAACATGGATCATAATAACCATAGCTTGGATCATAAAAGAAATAACCATAGATAATGATGTCCAAAACAACAAAATAAGCTAAACGTAAAGATTGTAGGTAGAAACATAGAGATAATCTAAAATAGCCACAAAATTGAGGACTACGGCTCCGGAGGAGGAGGAAAATGTGCATAGAAGTGGGCGTAGAAGGCGTTATGCTAAGCTTGCATTTCCGCCTATTGTGCTTGAATAGCATCATGTTCAGCTTACATAGCGGCCTGCTGAACCTGCAACTCCTGAAGCATCCCACCAAGGCCATCAACTGAAGATGTAAGAGAATCAATTCTGCCATTGAGAAGATTGTAGTGATCCTCGGTAAATGTGAAACCACCAGTCGAAGAACGAGGATCATTAGAGGCAAGAACATCGTGAGAAGGGTGCGGAACTTGCGGTATATCATCAGCAGCGTCATCTTCATCACCTTCAAAAGGTAGTGTCGATGGACCCGAGGTGAGGTCGAACCCTTTTGTGTGTGCCACCCATTGACCATGTTTTTTTTTTTTTTTTTACTATTTTCATTCGTTTAAGGGTTTAAATGTTGAGAGTGTTGGTAGGGTGAAGCTTAACAAATGTCTCATCATGTAGTGGAATGTCAAAATGTTTAAAAAAATTTGTAAGAAGCATTCTGTAAGGCAAAGCTTTAAGATGTCGTATGGAATGTACAAGTTTCATGAGACATAATGCAAAAGTTGGAAAATCTAGTTTTCGCCTAACAAGAAAAGAATCGAAGATAAAAAGATCAAAATTTTTTATCTCATTTCGATTACCCTTTCAAGGAAGAATGATATGTGCAATGATATTTTCTAAAACTTTACAAGTAAAAGTTAGTTGATTTGCACTAAGTTTTGTGATGTTTTCAAAATTCTTTTCGGTTACCTGACGACATGCCTCGGAAGGGTCATACCCTTCAAAAGTAGGATGAGTTTTATGAAGAAAAAATTGAATATAATATGACTCAAGCTCAAGAATATCATGAATGAGAGTTTTACTGACGGTGATACAAACATTTTTTAGTAAACATGAAATCTCATCCGGGCAGGAGTAATAACCATATTTTGATAAAATTCTTTCATAAGACGAGGATATGCATGTTCTTCTAGTACTTTTACGATCGAATGTGCATCCCAATCAACATTAGAATAGATAAGTAGATCAATGTGAGTGCCCTTGGGATACCAAAGCCCTAAAGCCATTAAGATATCTAAAGATTCCTTTCATGGCCTTAAGATGAGATTCTTTATGATTCGATTGTAATCTAGCCATAAATACACACTAAACATAATATCGAGTCTACTTGTCGTTAAGTAAAGAGGGGATCCGATCATACCTCGATATTTTGTTATATCAATGGACGTACCTTGATCGTCATTGTCCAACTTTATGAATGTGCTCATATGGGTGTTCATTGGCTTCAAATCATCCTTGTCGAACCTCTTGAGCATGTCCAATATGTATTTACTTTGATTGATGAAAAGTCCATCACAAGTTTGCTTAATTTGGAGACCGAGAAAGAATTTAAGTTCTCCCATCATGCTCATTTCAAATTCCATGCTCATGCACTTAGAAAAATCTTCACAAAGATAAATATTAGTAACACAAAATATAATACCATCAACATAAATTTAAACAATGATCAAATCGTTCTTTTGAGTTTTAACAAAAAAGAGTGGTATCCACTTTTCCTATTGAAAAATCATTTGAAATTAAAAATTTGCTCAATCGTTCGTACCAAACCTTATGAGCTTGTTTTAGGCTATACAGAGATTTTCGAAGCTTGAAAACATAGTCCGGATACTTGTGATTTTTAAAATCGGGTGGTTGTTCAACAAACACTTCTTCTTGAATAAAACTGTTAAGAAAAGCACTTTTAACATCCATTTGATAAATAATGAATTTTTATGATAAGCAAATTCAAAAAGCATGCGAATGGATTCTAATCTAGCCACCGATGAAAATGTTTCTTCAAAATCGATGTCTTCTTCTGGATTATAACATTGGGCTACTAATGTAGCCTTGTTATACACAATTATTTCGTTTTCATCATGTTTATTTCTAAAGACCCATTTAGTACCGATGACGATTTGATCCTTTGGTCTAGCAACTAAATGCCGATCATGGTTTCGTTCAAATTGATTTAGTTCTTCTTGCATAGCTATAATCCAAAATTCATCAAATTTGACCTCTTCGAAGTTTTTCGATTTAATTTGTGAAATGAATACACGACTGCTTAAATGATTTTTCTTAGAGGCTCTAGTATTAATACCTTTTGAAGGATCACCAACGATAGTTCTTTAGGATGAGAAGGAACCAACCTCCATTATTTTGGTAAAAGTAAGTCATTTTGGACTTTAGTTGGTTCTTCTTCGCTTTGTTGAACATTTTCTCCTTCTTAATGTTTATCTTGCGGATCTTCCTTGTGTTGATCTTGAATAGTCATTTGTTCGAATGTAGTTTCCAATCCTACATCAAAATTAATACCTTCTGGCGATCAAGAGAGTTAGTTTCATCGAAAGTGACATGCATGGATTCTTCAACGACTAGAGTTATTTTGTTGAAAACTATATAAGCTTTACTAGTCGATTAATATCCTAGAAAAATTTCAATGTCGAATTTTGGATCAAATTTTCCCAAGTTTTCTTTTGTATTCAAGATAAAGCATTTGTACCCAAAGACTTTGAAATAACTGATAGTAGGAATTTTATTTTTTCAAAGTTCATATTAAGTTTTGGTTTTCTTTCGACTAATTAAAGCTCTATTAACAATATAAGAAGCGGTGTTAATAGCTTCGGTCCAAAAAAATTTTGGTATGTTATTTTCATTTAGCATGATCCTAGCAATTTCTTGTAATGTGAGATTCTTCTTTTCTACTACACTATTTTGTTGAGGAGTTTTAGGAGTCGAGAAATTATGTTCATATCCATTTTCATTACAAAACTCATCAAAGGTGAGATTATCAAATTCTCCACCGTGATCACTTCTAAGGATTGTAATGGAGTATCCTTTTTTCATTTTGAACATTTTTGCAAAAGTGTTTAAATGTTTTTACAGGTTCATCTTTGAGACTTAATAGAAGAACCCAAGTGTATCTAGAGAAATCATCAACATTGACGAAAGCACAGTGTTTTTCACCTAAATTAGCGGTTCTCGATTGTCCAAAAAGATCAATGTGAAGTAATTGAAGTGGTTTGTTGTAGATAAATGTAATTTGGATTTGAATGGACTTTTTACTTGTTTACCAAATTGACATGCATTTGTCTTTTTCAAACTTCAAATTTGGTAAACCTTTGATAAAACTATTTTTGGAGATTTTTGAAAGAAAATCCATGTCAACAAACCTAATCTCCTATGTCATAGCCAAGTATCTTCTTTTAAACTCACTAAACATTTTTCATAATTTTCAAAATCGATATTTATGATATAAACATCTTTGTTTTAGCTTCCTATAAGGTATAAACAATACCTATTTAGATATAGCATCCTTAATGAGACATTTAGAAGAATCGAATTTAATATGATTGTCTTTATCATATAATTGACTAATACTAAGTAAATTATGTTTGGGGTTACTACCAATAATACATTCTCAACGGAAAGGGAGAGGTGATTATCAATGTTTCCAGTTCCGATGACTTTTCCCTTGTCAATGTTTCCAAATGTGACATGACCTACATCCATCTTTTTAAAGTTCGATAGTAAAGTTCTATCTCCGGTCATGTGCTTTGAACACCCGCTATCCAAGAACCATTTGCTCGTCATCTTCTTTGGTACCTACAATAATAATTCAACTTTTGATTTTTGGTACCCACACAAGCTTGGGTCATTGGTAGTTAATATTAGTGGATCCTCGAGTCCANCCTACAATAATAATTCAACTTTTGATTTTTGGTACCCACACAAGCTTGGGTCATTGGTAGTTAATATTAGTGGATCCTCGAGTCCACTTATTTTTATTTTCAAAGTGTAACTTCTTTTTCGTTAGACAATTGTAGGCAATATGTCCATCCTTGTTACAAAAGCTACAAGTAGTTTTTGAGAGAATTATATTTGAGGCTTTAACAAATAAATTTTTGAGAGATTTTTATTTCAAAAATGGTTATATCCAATGTCTCCTTTATCAAAAACACATTTTTTTATCACCGAATATTAAATCAAAATTCTTCTTCCCTTGAGTGAATTTAAAAACAAAATTGTCAAATCTTCAACCTTTTCTTTCAAATAACATTTTTCTTTATACAATGAATTATAATCAACATTTTCTTTTTTATTTTCTAAAATTTTCTCCATTTCATTTTTGAATAATATATGTTTCTTTTTAAGAATAGAATGACCAAGAGCGAGTTTTTCAAATTCTTCTAAAATTTCATCATAAGAAGAAGATAAATCATCATATGAGAATTTCTCAATAGAATTTACCTCATCATCGATTGTCATGAAGCACATGTTGGCGATCTCTTTTTTACTTTCATTTTCGTCGCAATCATTATCCTCGCTTTCATCCCATGTTGTTTGGAGTGCCTTTTTCTTGAAATTTCTCTTTTAATTTGGGCACTCGGTTCTCTTGTGATTGGGTTTGTCACAATCATAACAAACAATTTTTTTGCTTCCTTCTTCGCTCTTTTCATCTTTCTTTTGAAACTTCCGATTATTTCGAAAGCCTTTCCATTTTTTGACAAGAAACACAAGATTATCAAGCTATTCATCACTCATAGGTTTACTTGTAGTTCCTTCTTCAATTGCCAATTTGAGAGAATTTGACGCCTAGGAGGCTTTTTCGATTATTCCTTGCTTTGTCTCGTCTTCTCCTTGGTTTCGGCGTTTTTGAGCTCAGCAAGTTCCATAGAGTTCTTTCAAAGTATAAGAGTTGATATTTTTGATGTTCTCTATGAACATTCTTAATGAGCTCCAATCTTTCGAAAGTGACCTAAGCATCTTACTTACAAACTCACAATTAGTAAATTTACGATCAAAGCCCTTGAGGCCATTAACAATTTGGTGAAGCGAGTAATCATATCAACAATAGGTTCGCCTTGTTTCATGAAGAAATTTTCAAATTCTTTGACCAAGAGATTAATCTTGGTTTCTTTTACCTGACTCGTGCCGGCATGAGTGACTTCTAAAGCATGTCATATATCATATGAGGAGTCACATGCGCTAATACGATTAAACTCATATTTATTTAAGGCACAATAAAATAGGTTTTTGGCTCTAGTATTCAATGACGATTTTCTTTTACCATCTTCATCATATTCCTCTCTAGGTTTATGAATAAATTGATCGGGTTTTCGATCAATTTTAATAATCTTGGTGGGAACGTAAGGACCATACTCTATGAATTCCCAAATATTATAATCTATTGATTGAAAGTAAATTCATTTTAGCTTTTCAATAATTATAATGTGTGCCATCAAAGAAGGGAGGTCGATTTTTGGAATGCTCCTTGAGATTTTGAAGGTTGTTGTGGTTAGTCATTGCTCGAGATTATAAAATCTTAATTTTAAAATGAGCACCTTGCTCTTATACCAATTGATAGTCCAAAAATAGCACCAAGAGTGTGTGAATTGGTTTTTAAAAACTTTTTTGAATATTCAATCTATAATCAAGCACTTAATAACTAGATAAAATTAATTCAAATAATAAGCACAAATATGAAAACAATAAGTAAAGAGGGATATAGAGTGCAAACAATATAATTATAGAGGTATGATCCAACGTATTAATCTACGTCCTCCATTACCGAACTCTCCGGCACGAGTAAGGCCAATTTCACTATATTGATTGACTTGAGGCGTAATTCAATCCTATACAAAGTTTTCGATGACTTACAAATAAGGAGCACCGATTCTCATACAACGTTGATCTTTACGGGAACTCAACACGACCCACAAGTTTAAAGAAAATTGACTTTACAAATTGAAAATTCTCTCTTAATAAATGATACGATCTCAATTAAGTATCAAGAGAGAAATAGGCTAATACCTTAATAAATAACAATGAATGAAGCTCAAGTGTTAGGTATGAAAAACTTTGATGTGTAGAATGATTTTTAAAAGCTAATTTGATCAAAAGTTTTTGAAAGCTAAAATGATTTTATAATAATAAATGATATGAGAAATCAATACAATTTTGTTTAAAAGAATCTTACTTGAATGCTCTTTTTGTTGTGTGGTTGAATGTAAAGTGATGTAGTATTTATAGCGGTCAAAATGCAAAAAGTTCTGGTCAACCGGGCGACTCCCACCGAACGTCTAAAACTACCCGTTGTGCATCAGAAATCAGAACGATTAGAATTTTGACTATTGAGGCCATCAGACATCTGCCAGAGCAGAAAAATTTTCTCTTTTCTTGATTACTTTAGCAAGTGTAAATTTTGAGGTACATATTTACTTATCTTTTCAAAATAGGTCTCATTGGTAAATGATTTAAAAATCAGGTGAAGATTTTTGTCACATCGAAAATAATTTTTACGTGAGCGTTTTTGTGAAAAGTTTATCGCGTACGTAAAAGTTTATCTTACGAGCTTGTAGTGATTCATTGCTAAGAATTAAAGTATTTTACCTTTACATCTGGATGAAAGCATCTAAGTCTATTATCTTCAAAGAATGCTTGATTCGTCATGGATGCTTTGATTGATTTGAAGTGATTGCCCGGCTTCCATCTCAATTTACTTTTATCGTAAGATGTGAGTCTTTTGGTAGCAATCCTATTGTCTTCAATCAATAAATTTTGCCACAATAGCTATAAAGACTTAAATTTAATGGTTAGAAATAAAAATAATTTGTTTGTTATAATCAAAACACAAAACCCATGAAAAAAAAATTGATTTTTCACTTTTCAATCATTATTTTCCATTTCCGGTGATGTTTTTTCAAATTTTTTTGTGTAATTTACATAACAACATGCTAGGCTAATTCTTTTCATGTATTGGATAAAGATGAAGTATTTTATTATTTGTTTTTAATTTAAGACAAGTAGTTAGTTAAACTCTTACTTTTCTTGATAAAGATGAAATATTTTATTAATTGATTGCTTGATCACCTTAAATATATAGTTGATTGTTGTAGTGTTGGAAGGCTCACAATAGGTGTAGAACACTACTTGATTAACATACATGCAATAGATATTAGGGAGAATATTTATCACGTGTAATCTTTGATATAATCGGGAAATTGAATGTGTTCTATTCATTTGAATTCTGATTAGGAATAGATTCGGGTCGTGACTAAAATAGATTTAATTTGTCTTGAAAAAGAGAATTAATTATAATAGAATTATCGATTGTAAATAATGCAAGAATGATACTAGCTCCGTAATTGAGAATTGAAATAGATAATAATAGGTGAATTCGTAATCCAATACCCTTATTCTATATACATATAAAATTTGAATTTTACAAGCTTCTGTAGATTAATTTAGAATAATTACAAACCACAAATCTCTTTTGTTCGCTTACTTTGAGTCTGATTGGAAACTGGTACACTTGATTGAATTTTATTTCTCGTAGGACGATATATGTTACTCATCATGTATTACTTGTCAACAAAGAAAAGAACAAAGAGAAGCAAGGGAAATGAAAGAAAATCAAAATTCGAACCAGGTTCAGAATTCATTACCACTACCTTAGCTAGTCCAGCAAGATCAGTAGATGGCAGTAGCAAATGATGGAGAAGCTTTAGTGAGGGATTATGTAAATCTCAATCCTACTCATGTGCAACCACCTATCATATATCCACCATATTGACAAGCTAACTTCCACGTTAGACCTAACATCATCAATTTATTTCAGAACCATCACGACATCAGGTTCTCTGGGAGATCAACTGAAAATCCTCATAAACATATTCAAGCCTTCTTAATGTTGTGCGACATGATTAGTCACAAAGGCATGTCTGCTAACGTTTTTCGATTACGCTTATTCCCTCACACCTTAGAGAAAGGCGCATGAGAATGGCTAAATTCACTAATCCCTAATAGTTTCATGGAATGACATGGTGCAAAAATTCACTTCGAAATTCTTCTCACCTTCTCCAGTCCATCAAATCTAAAATGAAGTCCATACTTTCAAGCAAAGAGACCTCGAGAGCTATCCAGAAACTTGGAAAAGATTCAAAGATTACTTTAGAAAGTGCCCTAATCTGAACATTCTTGAATACTCTAAGATCTGTATATTCTATTTAGGCTTGAGACCTGAATTTCGCAACATAGCCGATGAAATTGAACCGCTTATGTTATTGACAAATTTGTGTAATTCACTAGTTTTATAATCTGTTTTTAGGCGTCGAAACTTTGGAATGTTGTGCATTCTAGTAATTTGAAATTTGTGTTTGTAATTTGAGTGTTTTTGGGCGCTAAACTTTGGAAAGTAGGTGAAGATTATATCCTCGCTTGTATGAACATGTTTTCCGAATTTTTGTATTTCCATTTGGTTGCGTTTCTTTAATTGGCAATGGTGAGTTATCGACGGTGTGATTTTGGGATTGTAAAGGGCATAATTTATTTGTTTGAATGCAATTTTAAGTCTTGAAATTTGTATTATGAATCTTTTAGTATCCTGTCATGAAATGTTTGATTGAATGTATAGTCCAGGTGCTATTCTGCAGATCCTTTTAAGTTTAGTTTCTCATTTTCTCTTTTCTGTGGACAAATTTGGGAGCAAATCCTTAAAATGTCACATTATGGCTCTTTAAGAAGTTGAAGTAAACTGATATAGCAGTGAAACTTAGTAGTGTTATCTGAATAAATGTGAGTTTTGGTCATACAAGTGATGAACTTGTTATTGTCTAGTTCATTATTATCATGTATGCCTACAACACTTTTGTTGTGTTGAGACACAAGAAGTTATTTATAACAATATAAAACTTTTATATACCAACATTCAAACTTATAACAATATGTTTTCAACCTACATGCCAAAATGAAATCACTGGACAAATTCATAATTAAAATGCAGTTCAAAACAAAAGCCAGTGCTATCACTTTAGACTCTTGGCTCCTTCAAGATCTTATTGGGTATATGGCTGCTTTACTGCAACAAATAGATTAACAAAATCACTAAGAAGGAATCTATAACCATTTCTACGAGAAAATATAAGAAAAAAAATAGCCCACTTACCAAATCTTATACTGACGAGAAATGGAGTTGTTATCATGCACAACCAAGGCACAAGTCCTGTCGTCCTCTGATTTCTATATTTGCAAATAATATCCATAATTTTCTCAAAATCATTAACATTCAAAAGTATGAGAATGGAGAAGGCAAAAAGGACCACAATTCCCATTCAATGCACCGTAAGTTTGCCTTAAACTTAACGTTGTACCAGTTCAATGCACCATACGTTCGCACCTCCTTTCAGAACTCTGATGCAGAACTGAATATTTGCCCTACCTCGAATTGAGGATTTTTCATGTCCTGATCCAGTAAGAATTCAGGAAAATGATACCTACCATTCTCATCGGACAAACATTGGGAGAGTAGTTCCTCTAACGAGAGGTAGTTCCCATTCGTCGAACTCGTTATCATTGTCCTCTTCTCATTCGTCCTGAACTTCATTTTGACAGTCGTCCAATCCAATTTAAATCCCATCAAATACAGTTTTATCATATTCGATATCGTCATAATCGGACTCAAAGTTGTGGTCGGAATCTATAAAATCCGGATCTTCCTCACTATCTGTCATACAATTAAACCACATTAATGAACAATACATGCAAATGATCAAAATTTAAACCAACAGTGAGCCAACGCAGTTATACCACATTAGATAGATGCTTTAACACTGTTATCGATATTACTACTGTAATACACAATGCAAGCAATTCATTTACTGTATTTTTTTCACCTTAGACATAACAATGGAAGAAAGTAATGGCAAGGTAAATAGGATGTACAACTTGAATATCCATTCCAAAGACAATGGTTTAAACGAAAGGCAATCAATTAACAAAAGGGAACAACAAATTGTAGCTAAGGTAAACATGACAACTGTATGTGGTTAAATAAAGAAACATAGTTCGGCGAGGACAACAGAAACATATAAATGTGGACAGAAAAAATATAAAAAGAAAAGGTTACAATAAGAAAAAAGGACAAAAACAAATGAAAGACGAACAAGAAAATAATCATAGAAGCGACTACAAAATTTTCAGATGTGGGAAACTAAATTTATCTATGTAATCTTTATTACGTTTATGAACTCGTAGTACCAAAAAAATAAAAAAATAAAAAAACAACACAAAAAACACAAAAATTGTTTGGGAATTACCTTGGTGTTGTCCGTCCATTTCCTCTGAGTACAGAAGTGATATGGGTGCTGTTTCTTCACGCTTCGGTTGGGATCTTTCAGTAGGCAACAATGGCGGCAAGGACCTTCGCTAATTGATCTTCTTGATTTCGGGCTCAAGGGATTGTCAACTTGATTTCAATTTGGGAGTTAGGGGTTGTTCTTCTATGTTTAGGTTTTTTATTTTGAGTTTTCAGTTAATTTTGGATTTTGTGTTTTGATTGTCAATTTTGAAATTGATGAAAATGTATTCTTTTTAATATTTTGAAAAATTATTTTCAAAAATCAAAAATTAAAAAATCCGTTCTCTTTTTTCCTCTCTTTCCTCTATAGTCGCCCTCTCTTCCCCCACAACCATGGCCGTGAGCATCTCAACCACTCCTCATCCCCATCCCTCCTTCCATCATTTATACAGGCACCAACATTTTCATTTCCCACAATCTTGTTTTCATTATCATCCAACAAAATTCCTAATCCACCTTTATTTTGGGATTCTTTCTTGGTTCTGCCTCTCTTATTTTCAATCGAGTCTACTTCATTTTCTCCAAGCAATTCGG
>CAIGRS010065844.1:0-20018 GCA_903798395.1 Fraxinus floribunda | reverse complement strand
TAATCTAGCAATACTGAAATTATCAATTAATGCCTTTGCGTAAAAAATATTTAGATACATCATGTCAACTCAAAAATAAATCATATACAATAAGCTGCTCCCCTTTCTTGTCACAAAATGAAAAGGGACCAAGAACAACATATAATAACTCAAAAATGCAATTGGCGGCATGCAGAAGTATGCAATGAGCAGTAAACCTTCCCCCATATTTGTAACTCAAGTTAACATGGAGTAAATTCTATAAATGACTCATGTGTGTAAAGTGTCACTAATACTTTGGAAGTTGGACTTCAAATTTTAATTTTGAAAGAACGTGCTAAATATCACTGTCAATAAGTTTATTCCCCTATTTATAAAAATCAAACAGTTTAAAGCACATTAGAACCTATACATAAAATCTCGTTTTGTATAGATAGTTCTTTTCTCCCCCTAAATTTGAGCAAATTTTTATTTCTTAACATTCAATATTTGAAGCTCATTATTATTTTTCTCATCTAAAGTGCAGACTTTTCTTTATTAAGCGACTAAAATGACTCATGTAGTGAGTTTTAGGCCGGTTAACCCAAGTCAGTTAACCATAGGCACCGGGTTATGAGAAATCCAACATGCATAATTGCTCGAGTCAAATAGACTCTGAAGAAGAGTATAAGATATTGATTTTTTTTTATTATAAACTTGAATTTAGGTCTAATTAATAAAATCAATCCATATTCAAAGTCACCTTATTAACATGTGATTGCCATCCTAAATATCATACACACTGTAGAGTCCTACTAACAATATCATATTATGTGCAGTGGAGATGGTACATGAAGACATTATTACTAAGTACTCCATAAATAACCTAAGCTAGCAATGGAAATTATGTTACACCTCATCGATTACCCCATGCTTGATCACTACAAACAAGTTCAAGTATTATATATTATGCTGTAAAAAGAATTTCCCTCGTTTTTAGTTTTCAATATCCCATTTTTTGTTTTTTGTTTTTAAAATTGAAAGTATGAATGCACCAAGCACATAAAAAATGTCAAATACAAAAAAAAAAATAAAAAAAAAATGCATGAGTTTTCATTATAGAAAACAAATAAATAAATATGATGCATGCATGCATAAATCAATGTCATACAATGAGAAAATACGAGTATGCACTAGTAATACCTAATCGATGAGCTATATAGACACTCTTATCCTTAAGAGCGTGATTAGGCTCATGACCTCTCAGGTCACTCTTTTTAATCCAAATGTTTTCAGATGCAGAGGTAATTTTGGTCAATTAAGTAATCATCTCAGTTAGGTGGCTAACTTGATTTGCGAGAAAGTTAACTTTGCTAGTGATATCCTGACTTTTAACTCTCGGCGCATGTTTGCGGCATTCAGCCCTTATGTGTCCTAGTGTCCACATCGATGACATTTGGGAACAAACCTACACGGAAGTTGACGTTGAATCATAAGACGATTGATCCTACGTTGTCTAGTAGGCCTTGATCTTACATCATTCATGCCTTTAGGTGCAGAATTAGCAATATTCCTAATTTTAGTATTAGTTGCGGGAACAAACGTGATCTTGGATGTACCAGCGGTGTCATCGCCATTTTGAACATATCCTAGACCTTGCCTATTACCAGCAGGCTTGTTCATTCCCAATAGTTGATCGAGTTTTTAAGTTCCACTCATGATAGACTAGAGTTGAGTGTTGGATTTTTCCAATTCACTTGTTTAGTTTTTAACTTTAGCTTCCATGTTTTTGTTAACAAGTTTCAACTCGCTCAATTTTTTGATATAGTCCTGAAGGTCAGCTGAGAGTCTCTCTTTCAAGCCCATCACGTTTTTTCAGCATGGCTATGTTGGCCTTTTTTATTTTAAGACTCTTCTTAAACAATTGTCGATACGACTTATGGATATCTCATCATCCTTAGAGTCTTCCTCAATTTCAGACTCCTCACTGCAACTAACGCTCTCAATCTTCTCACTCCCCTTATCAGATTCAGTCTTAACTGTAGATGTGAATGCCATGTATTTTTAATCATCCTCACTGCTAGAGGTATCATTTTGATCACTCGAATCCGGCTCTTCATCACTTAAAGTCACTTCTAATGCCTTACCCTTTCCTTTTCCCAAATTATTCTTAAGATTATGACATTCATTCCTACAGTGATCAAACCCCTTGAACTCATTGCATATAACAGACTGGGTTTTCTTACTAAAAGTCCTAGAAGAATTTTTATCATTTTTACTCAAACCCCTTGAACTCATGGCATATAACAGACTGGGAATTTACTAGGATCAACATTTTTTCATCTCTTGAGGTTTTATCCTATTCCTCATGGCCTTTTGGAATTGTCTAACAAAATAGGCAAGTTCACTGTCCTGAGAGTCTCATCGTTAGTTAATCACTTTCTCTCTTCTCTAACGGTATTGATGGCAATTGATTTAACCTTAGTTGGTTGAGATATAATGAGTTCATAGGTTTGTAGTGATCCTACGATTTCTTCTATATTGATAGTGGCTAAGTCTTAACTCTATTCAATCGTTGTGATCTTAGGTCTAAACCTTTTCGGTAAGGATCTAAGGACTTTTCTAATGATTTTGGACTTGAGGATCTTTTCACCTAGGTTAAAACTCAAATTTACTATATCATTCAACTTCGTATAGAATTCATCATCCTTAATTCTAATTTCTTTAAACCTAGAGGTAAACATCTACAGTTTAGAGTTCCTAACGATTTTCGTTCCCTAGTGTGTGGTCTCTAAGATATCCCAAACTTCCTTAGCAGTTTCACACATTGATACTCTCATAAACTTTTCAACAGACATAGCCATGAACAGGGCATGAAGACCATTACTGTTCCAGTAATACTCGACTAATTCTTCTTTAGTCCAGAGTGAAATATCAGTAGGTGTAGCTACACCAGCGACAGTGGTTGAAGGTACAGTCCACCCAGTTTGAACGCTTATCCAATATTTTAAGAAAAGCTCTCATTCGAGCTTTCCAATAAGCATAGTTACTTCTGTCGAAAAATGGAGGCACGGACAAGGACTGACTCATCTAGAATAAATATATGGGTTAGAAATCGAAATAAGGCTATGATACCAATTGAAACTTACGCAGTTCGATCCAAACTATATCTAGAAGGGGGTTAATAGGTGTAAATACAGAATTAAGAATTGTAATTAACCAGCAACAAGTCACTAATTAATTATCTCTAGATGGTTAAGCATACAATCCAATCACCATATATTTGAATATTACATAATATGAAAACAGTAAATAAAGTAGTAAATAACACGCAGAATGTTCACGGAGAAACCCCGACTAGGTTAAAAATCAGGGCGCTTTGCTAGTCAAAATCCACTGCAAATGATCGAACTTACAGTGCCAGAGAAGACGACGACACGGAATTTTTGACCTCCTGACTGAAGTTAATATAGTCCTCCTGGATTGCGTGCCTCACAACAACTCTTGCCAGAGATTCTGACAGCCCTCCTAAATTGCGTGCCTTTGTACCAACTCCTGACTGTAATCTAATAGCCTTCCTGGATTGCGCACTCCTGCACCAGCTCCTTGACTACAATATCAAAGCCCTCCTAGATTCTCTAACCCTGACTTTGTGGATTCTTCTATCTCATGTGAATTCTTGAAGAACTCCGTGTTACTCAGTAAACTTGGTATTTGGATTATCTGGAACTGATGTTTTCTCCGTCAAGTATAATCAAATCAATGAAGGTTGAAGTCTCTCGATAATTTGTAAGATGAAAATATGAAGCTCTCAAGTTCTCTCTATGTTTCAACCTTCTAATTTACGTTATGTGGCGTTGTGGTATTTATATGATAGGGTTAGGATTGAATATGACGGATAAAAAGCTTTGAAATCGTAATTAAAAAATTCCCGACAAACCATGTTGCTCGAGCGAGGACCCTACGACAGTCTAGCGAAAGTGTTTCTGTTTGTCGCTCGAGCTAAGTCTAGCGAAATTGCGACGCCATTTTTTGTCCTCTTTTGAATCTCGAACCCTAGAACCTATACAATTAAATTATGATAATTACAACATACTCCTTGACTTTTATAACCTATCCAATTTAGTTTATTTTGTTCACAAACTTGCCAATGACATTATAAACTATTGAAATCTAACAAATATTTAGTACGAAGATTGAACATTTCATTTGTACAGAATGCGATTTTCTGTTTTGGATGTGAGTGTTAACTTTTGATGTTTTAATAATTTAAAATTTTTGGTTATGAAACTGAACCAAAGCAAATCGAAACCATTTGGTACAGCTCTGATTTGGTTCCATAATTATCGTTAAAATTAATAGTTTCATTACAAGAGAATCATTAGCTCTTGACCGGTTTTGGTTCCAATTCTCTTTGGAATCGGACAAAACGGACCCACATGCTCCCCTACTCAATAGTCCACCTCTCAATTTCTAACTTACGACCAATTCACAGCTAAAAATCTCAATAGTTGCTATAACTTCAACAACGCTGTTTGAAAGGTCGGCTTTGAAATTTTGAATACACGTGTGACATTTAAAAATGGTACCCTTTTTACAAAATAAAAAAAAAAATTGAGAAAATATATACTTCAATAATATTACATAATCGCAAAATTATAATATTTAAATACTGTTTATTTGTTTAAATACCGTGAATATGGAAAAGTATAAGTAAGCACTTCATAAACTTCATCAAAATCCATATGTCATCAACAAAGAACCATACATGCCACTAAACTCTTCGTGCAGTTTCATATAAGCAAACCTTGAAATTAGAAACATCAATTACCATGAGTAAATTTTGAAATGAAACAAATCATGTATAAATATTTCTTCTCACATTTGTAGAAGCAAACTCACTAATTGAACTTTCATAATCAATATGTTCTAACAAATATTGTTCAATAGATATCAAAATTAGGTCATTCAATCATTTTTGTAATAAAGTTGATTGTAAATAAGATTTTAATAACTTTAATTTTGAAAATTTTCTTTCGACAGATGCAACAATAACATAAATGCAACAGTATTACTCTATAGGTAATAAATGTATTCGAAAAGTGATCAAATCTTTTCAAATAAGTCAATATGTCAAAAGTTGTCTTTGTTTCTTTTGGTAAAATATTTTGCATAATTTTTAACTCTTAAAATAATTTTTTGCCATTAAGATTGCGGAAATTTACATGTCTTAGAACAATGTTAAAATGATCATAACATGCTTTCAAATTAGTATCATCCAATGCGTTTAACTTGTCAGAAGAAAATAGAAATCCAATTTTTCATATGAATTGAATTGATCGAAATTCGTTTAACTGATCCAATTGCTTAATCTACTATATAAAAAAAAAAAAAAATTGGTTAAGAAAGAATCTTCAAGTAATTGTGCGTCATCTGCAGCAACATTTTCATCAAATTGTTTCTTCATACGAATTATATTTTGTCTATTTTCCCTTTTCCCTCACATTATTTAAAGTAGGATACTATTTAAGAAAATTATAATAGTCAATTATATTATTCTTAACTTTAGTATCTTATGCAAATACATATCATACCAAGTCAAATGCCTACAATTAAAAAAGAAATAATCCATAAATGAAAATAGTTAAGCACAACATATTGAAATTAGCTATGAATTATCATACCAAGTCAAATGCCTACAATTAATAAAGAAATAATCCATAAATGAAAATAGTTAAGCACAACATATTGAAATTAGCTATGAATGAACCTAAATCATCTGAATCATTTCCATTAATTGAATAAAAATGTCTTGATATGAGATATAATTAGGAATAAGAAATACAACAATATTAAATAAAACTTATCATCTTTCTATATTTTAGCTCTTTTTTTTATAAACATTGTGCTATTTAACATAACATCATAATTAAAATTTTAAATTTGAAAATTAATAAATATTTTAAATATATAATTACACACACACACACACACACACACACACACAAATAATCAAATTTTTTTAGTACCCCTACAAAGATGAGGTCATATGTGGTTGCTCAACTCGCTCACATTCAGAACCGTCTCTAATTGTTTTATTGAACTTTAAAATTATTCTAAATAACCATTTTAGTTTTAATGTTGTTTTCTACCCGTAACTCTATCTCCCTCCCAATGAAAATTAACAATTTTGATGACATGGAAAATATAATAGTTAATCTTTCCTAATGAGCCAACCCAATTTTGAAGTATAAACGATTATTCGAGAAAAAAAAATGTTTTAAATTTCTTTAACTGATGATAAAAAAACATTAGAAGTATAATTGTAAGTATTTTACAATTTAACAAAAGATTATGATTTTATTTTTATTTATAATGAGATTCTCATTAATTCGTTCCTTGAAGAAGCAAAATCAGATTGGCCATGTAGATTAGACTTGTTCAAATCTTTCGATAATAATTAATAATCTTAGTTTCCACAATTGAATCATCTAACCGTCCAAATTAGTGGTAGGACCTAATTTGGTATCTTCTTACATCATTGACCGATTCCTTTAACTTCACAAACCACAAATTACGGACTTTATTGTGCGACTATAATTAGATAATCAATAATTATATTGAAGCTTCTATTAAAAAGGTTGAACCCCAACTTTGAGAGCCCCCACCTACCCTGTCCTAGGCTTTGGTGAATGAGGTAAATAGCAGGCTATGTCTCCAAGGGTATAGGGTGGAAGACTACTTGTACACTTGCACTTACCCAAGGGTCAAATCCATATTTTATGATTCGAACCCTTAACGCGCAGTCTCAAGTAAAATTGGAGCTTTTCCACCTTCTCTTTTTACAACTTTGAGATGTGCTATATTGAAGCTTCTATTAGTTGGTGATAGCTTTGTTTAAAATGAGGATAATTCTTAATCAATCTTTGTCTAATTTAGTTAAGCCGTTTGGCTTGTGCTTCTCTCTTCATCATTTTCTTCTAACTAATTATTATCATCATTGCTAAACCCACGTTCCACACATATCAATCATTTCTTGTACTGAATTCACCTCTCTTCTCGGCAAATGTTGACGATAAATCTATAAGGTAGGCAGATTTTCAAAAGATTGTGAATTATTGCATTTAGGATTCAAAAAATAATCTAACACTAATAGTAAAGGGCTTGGAAAGACTTTCGATAATTCTTGTAACAAAACTTACTAGTCAGTAGAAGATTTTTATCGTTTAAGCTAGAAATGTCAAAATTATTCTCGAACTGATTTGACGAGTCATAAGAAGACAATTTATGGTTCATATGCCTATAAGAAAGAGACTATTCCAATTGAGTCGATGAATTTTTCAAAAAAAAAAAAATAGTTTCTTTTTTTATAGCTAAAATACCTACGAAATTTGTTGTCGAGTCAAGAGGGCATATAAAATAAGTAGGTTTGAGATGAAATGGTGCACTATATTATCACAAACTTAAGAGTGGTGTTTATAAAAAAATATACGTGTCAGATCTTTAAAACAAAATTTTTTATACATAGTAAAGCATCTCGAACAATGTAATGAATCCCATCCCCTGGCAAGAGTGTGAGTTGATTCATATATGCCACTTTAGTACTAACATGTTGGAGAATTTGTATAGAAATATGGATTTTTGAATGTTGTTTGTCCCATATAGGATAGAGATAAAAAGAAAGAGTTGTTTATAAGTGTAAAAATATTCACCACATTACTGTTGGAGAGTATGTATAGAAATATGGGTTTTTTGGATGTTGTTTGTCCCACATAGGATAGAGATAGAAAGTAAGAGTTGTTTATAAGTGTAAAAATTTTATATTCTTAATAAGTTGGATAAAAGACCAAACAAATGGGCTTTGAGTTTGAGCTATGTGATTTGGGCTTGATTGTGCCCCTTGATAGGCTATATAAATAAATATTGCGGTACTTACAAAAATACACTTAAAATTAAAGATGTTTTAAAAAATACCCTTAAAATCTTATAAAAGATTTTTAGGAAGTAAAAAATACTGTGTAATGTCACTTTTTTAAAAAGTGACACAAACTCAAAAAATGTGACCAAAAAAAAGTGACACGCACTCTAAAAAGTTACATAAACTCAAAAAAGTGACACAAACTCAAAAAAGTGATAAATACCAAAATAGCACCATTCATTTGTGCAGCACCAATAATCATTTTTTTATTTTCTTAAAAAGTGACAAAACCTTAAAAGGTGATAAAAAACTAAAAAAAAATGACAAAATTTTAAAAAGTGACACAATGTCACTTTTTAAAAATTGACGAGCAATTTTGACATTCCTAAATGGTAATGCATAAAAGTGACAAGTACCAAAATAACATCATTCATTTGTGCACCATCAATAATCATTTTTTATCTTCTTAAAAAGTGACAAAAACTTAAAATGTGATAAAAAACTAAAAAAAGTAACAAAAATTTAAAAAGTGACACAATGTCACTTTTTAAAAATTGACGAGCAACTTTAACATTCATAAATGGTAATGCATAAAGTTAAGTAACACAATGCCACTTTTAAAAGTTAGGTTACAAAAAACTAAAGAAAAGTGACACGATGTCAATTTTTAAAAATGGACAAGCAACTTGGACATTCATAAATGGTAATGCATAAAATTAAGTAACACAATGCCACTTTTAAAAGTTAAGTGTTACATTTTTTTTAATTAAAAAATTACATACATTGTCACTCTTATTAAAAATTGGAGTTTGTCACTATCCCAATTAATTGCAATTAATACCTAAGCATCAGTTTTATTGAAAATTGAAATTTGTCACTAAAAAAAGTGATAGAAATCATGAAGGTGGCTGAAAAAAATGAAAAACATTAAAAAAAGTGATACTGAAAAAGTGACTCACCATCACTTTTTAAAGTGAAGTGTCACTTTTTTATTAAAAAATGACATGCAATGTCACTTTTATTGAAAATTGATTTTTGTCACTAAAAAAAGTGATAAAAATTAAGAAGGTGACTGAAAAAAGTGACAAATTTTAAAAAAGTGATGAATTCAAAAAAGTGGCACAAATTAAAAGAACCTATATCGATTAAAAAAGTGACAGATAATGAAAAAAAAAGTAATGTTATTCATCCACAGTGCGGTTACAAACACAGTATATGTGGCGTTAAATGATAAGTTAATTGAAAGGTGAAATTAAATGACTTATTTAATTTCACCCACATTAACGCCACCTAAACTGTGTTTATAACCCTAATGAGGATGAATAACATTACTCTAAAAAAAAAGTGACAAACATTCGGAAGTGACATTATTGTTTCCTAGTATAAGTCCCCTACTCATGACATCACCATGGTAGAATTATAAAAATCAACACAAATATCAAACTATGATACATGATTATCCCACTTTGTTCTTGTGCAATTACCCACGATACATGCAAGAAAGCCTCGAGCAGACAGAATGTCAATGCTATCAGTAGCTTACACAGATTGAAAGATATATAAGAAGACTAAAATTTTCAAGTGCACCAATAATCACATTCTTAACATTATCAACCACCTACAACTATACCAATTCCAACCTAACCAATCAGCTACCTCAAGTCCCACCACCACAGCCCCAAATCTAGTAGCAAGTCCATCTCATCCACAAGCATTGCATCTCCACAACCAGCACTTCCTCTGGCTCTATTAAGTCAACAAAAACTGGATAAAAACTACATAGAATACACATCAACATATATATAACAGAAAATTGAAAATTGGCTCTAAAAACAAACCTTTGCAATTCTCTCTAAAATCCATAATCAAGTTAAAAGACAATGAAAAAATATATCCACATAGCACTTCATTTCCATCTCAATATATCCTAAAAAACCTAGTACTAGTGGAATAATATTTAATAAATACATTTATTTTAACTTACGTTTTCTTCAGTTTTCTTTCCATTTCTAGCTGGCAAAAAAATTTGAAATTAAAGAAACATATGTAATTCCTTAATCAATTAAATCGGACCCCACCTGCAAACAAATTTATTTTATATAATCATGCCAACAGGCTGGGTTCAAACCAATCACAGTAACTCAGATCCAATCAAGAACTGATGGGCGGATGGTTTTAAATTGGTCGGGTCGTCTCATGGGCGGAATTTTAAATTTTTTTCCCAGTTTATACAGATTTTTTTTTAATGTATACTTGATATTCAAGGAAAACCCATTTAACACGAAAGGATAAAGGAAAAAAATGAAGTTACTGGCGGTTGGATTGATGTTGAATACGGCAAGAATATCGGAAGACTCGTCGATAGGAGAACGAAAAGGCTTCTGGTTCTTTTTTTGGGAACCGGGAGAAGGAAAAGGCGTTGGCGGCGATGGTTACGGAAACCAGAATTCCGGCGAGTTTCGTTACCGATACAAAGAGTTCCATAAATATTCGAAGTTGAAACTGGAAGTAGGTAATGGGTTGGAGGTGAGGTGGTGGTGCGGTGGAGGTGATGGTGGTGGTGGCGTATTTGAGGTGGAGGTGATGGTGGTGGATTTGAGGTGTGGTGTCGGTGGTGAATTTGAGGTGTGGTGTGAGGTGTGGGAGATGAAGAGTTTTAGTTAATAGTTTAGATTAAGAAGTAATTATTTCTTGATTAAAATGTTTAAATAGTTTAAAAGATATTAATCAAAATATTTATTTTAATACGGTACCCAGCCTAATTTTCCCATAAATATATTATAGAGAAAATTACCTAAAACCAGATATTTAAGTTTTTAAATTCAAAAATCAGGTGGAATGTTTATTTTTTCACAAATCAGGTGATAAATAAAACTCTCTCTCTGTATCTCCGTTCTTTTACCATTCTTTTACAGTGAACCCTCCCACACTCTCTTTCCCCAAAAATTAGATCTACACTCTCTGACCCAAAAATTAGATCGGTGACTTCTTTCCCACCTGACCCTCTAGATTCCGGCCACCTACCACTTCTCTCGTCGGAGTTTCTCGAGACCAGTCACGTACTGCATCGGCGACCTTGCAAAATTTTTCGACCAGATTTCTCTCTTTTCTGGATGAACCCATTACAAGCATAAAAAATCAGATCGGTGACTTCTCCAACCCCCTTCTCTCTTTCTAACTCATCTCTTTCTCTCTTTGTATCTATGTTTTCCTTCCAACCCCTTTCTCTCTCTAACACATCACTCATTCCTCCACCACTTCATTCTCTCTCTTTACCTGCCCACCCGCCTCATCTCTTACCTATCTCCAGCATCACCGATCGTGATAATGCTTCTGTCGGGCCGGTGTTGCGACATTACTCGCCGTAGAAGGTGAAAGTCCCCTTCAACTCGGTGGTAGAAGATGGAGACGCGATTACAAGGAAGGAGGGTTTTGTGGTGTCCTGGAGGCGGAGCTGGAGGTACTGCCCAGCCATGGTGTACGAGAAAGTGAGGTCCGGAGCTGGAGGTACTGCCCAGCCTTGGTGTACGAGAAAGCATAGATTTGAGGTTCTTGAATTCGACGTACGGCAGCGGCGAAGGCAGTAAGGCTACGGAGGCGGAAGGGTTTGAGCTTGGAGAGGGCCATTGGTGGGAGAATAAATGATTTGGTTTCGCGCGGAGCATGAGAGGAAATGTGGGCGGTTTGAAATAGTGAATGTGTAATAGTAGACATTTTAGAGGGCTTCATTAGTTTGAGTAGGTAGTAGAGGGGCTAGAAAGCGCTGAACGCGAAGGGGGAATGAAAATAGGGTGAGGACTGTTAAAATGCGCAGTGAATTACACACCTGCATAATCTTCCTCGTTGCATTTCGTGATAAGTAGTGGGACCATTTTTTAGTTTTTATCATTTTGATTGAATTAGAAACCCATTCTACGGTAACACAACATCAGTCACAGTTGCTCGCGATACACAGTGGATCTAACAATTGTGCAGAATGTGAGTTAAAGGTGTCGTGGTGGTGCATTGGATGTGATGGTGGTGGTGGATTGTAATACTTGTCTGCGATGTGTGTAGATTTATTTGTGGTGACCTTATGTGACCAAGTATGTGTTTGTTGTGACTATTTGTGCCAATTTTGTATTGATTGTGATCGATTGTGATTTGAGATTGACCTGGTCACAGACAGACACACTGAATACAACTTTGGTCACAGTTAGTCACACCGAAAACAAAGTTAGTCTCAGTTAATCACAGGTCAGCGGTATATGCAGATTTGTTTGTGGTGACCTCATGCAACCAAGTATGTGTTGTGAATGTTTGTGACCAATTTTGTGTTGCTTGTGACCGATTGTAACTTGAGATTGACCTACTCACATACAGTTACACTGAATACAAATTTGAAACTTTGCACTTCTTTGCTCCGAACACTTCATCTGAAATTCCTCTTTTTGTGAAGGAAAGAATGCAAAGGTAGCATTGTATCCCAAAACTTAGGTTGTTCAAATATAATAATAAATGCACATAAGCAATCATATGATGTCTTTGGTGTTATTTTTCAGATACGGGCCAATATTCAAGGCAAGTTTGGTAGGATGACTAGTTATACTATCCACATATGCAGATCTTAATTATTTCATATTTCAACAAGAGGGACAATTGTTTGAAAGCTGGTATCCAAGTACCTTTGTGGAAATATTCGAGAGGCATATGTATGTTCTTTGCATGGGTTCATGTACAAGTACTTTAAGAACATGGTTTTGAATCTGTTTAGTCAGGAAAGACTGAAAAAAATGTTTCCTGATGTTAAGCAAGCATCAAATATATATTTAAAAAGTTGGTCAAGCCAGACAATAGCTGAGATCAAGGAATCAGCCTCAAAGGTGAAAAGAGGCAAATATCTAGCTCTCGTTAAATTCGATTGATTTATCTATCAATTAAATGGATTTCATTTGGTTAATCTGCAGATGATATTTGATCTGTCTGCAAAAAAGTTAAATCGATTACGATGTAGAAAAGTCCTCAGATAATCTAAGGGGAAATTTTGAAGCTTTCATAAAAGGATTAATTTCCTTCCCTCTCAACATTCATGGAATAGCCTACCATAAATTTCAGGAGCTGGAGGTAGGGGTGGGTGGTGGTAGGTAGGGTGGGGGATGGTAGGTGGGGTGGGGGTGTGATTTTCAATTTTAAATTTTTTGAAAATTTTTAAGTCGCCGGAGTGATCACCGGAACAGTCGTTGGAGCGTCCGCCGGAACAGTCACCGGAGCGTCCGCCGGAACAGTCGCCGGAGTTGATGGCCGTCTCCGGTGAATAGGTAGAGGGAAGGCGGTGTAGTGGGGTGACATGACATGGTAGGTGATGTGGCATGGGTAGAAATAATTAATGTATATTATATTATATTTGAATATTTAATAAATTTATTTACCACNTAGGTAGAGGGAAGGCGGTGTAGTGGGGTGACATGACATGGTAGGTGATGTGGCATGGGTAGAAATAATTAATGTATATTATATTATATTTGAATATTTAATAAATTTATTTACCACCTGATTTTTGAAATATTTTAATAAGTTTGTTATTTATGAAATGTGAACTTTAAAACTAGGAGTTATATATTGTTCCCTATATTATATATAGTCAAAAGATGGGCCTTGGGGCCTTAATTTCAGTTGTAGCACTTATATTTTTTCTTTTTCTTTTTTCGGTTTTTGTCTAAATGGATGTCTAATCAACACAACTTTTCACCACAACCGACAAAAAGGATAAGACTGTTCGTTTTCTACATTTATGAAGAGAAAACGTTTGATTCAAAAATATAATAAATCTTGCATTTTAATCCTTTACATAATTCTGTTTGAGAGAATAAAACACAGAGTATAATCGCCAGAACCAAGGATCAAGTGCTCAATTCTTGGGAACAGATTGTTGAATTCTGGTGGCAGACACTCATCGAACTACAAGCACAGGAGTAGGGACGAATTTCTGCTATAAGACATAGCGTTGCGCTAGCCTCAATTTGAAAATCAAGTCAGTATCGTTTATTGATTTTTTGTTATTAATTTGTATATTGCAATTATTGTATTCTGTTTATAAATTCGTATATTATCTGTTCTATCTTGTTCCTGATTGTTTCCAACACATGTAGTGCTATCATGGTGAGTAATTCATATTTGAAGATAATAAGACACATTAAATAGGAACATATTAGAAAATTAAGAATTCGACTATATTCTCAATAAGGAAAGTGGTCTATAATTGGGGACAAACAAAAAAGAAACACAAACATAATTTTACGGGACAAAAGAAGTATGTGATTAAAGATGGGTAACACAAACTAACATGCGGCTTTATTGTCATGCAACATATTGATATGAAAGTATACGGCAGAATATTGGATTTTGATTGTTTCAATTACTTTGTAGTTTTAAGGATAATTTATTTCCTCTAAGTATATTTTATACACTTGTCTAAACCTTTAAATATAAATATTTTTGGCCTGCTTAGGAGTTTTTCATTTATTTTGATCGATTTTGGGTGGCACAATTTATAAAGGGTTAAAAAATCAATGCTTCCTATTTTTTTGGACATCCATTTTGGATGATTTTAACAACATCCACAATCGGTGTAGAATAATTTTGCCCAATTCTTTCAACCCGCCAACATCAACTTCCATTTTATTTTTTTGTCATTTCTCATAATATATTATAGTTTTATTGTTTATAAAATAATTATTTTCATTCAACATATTTTATTCAAAGCTAATTTGTAAATTAAATGTAGTAACAAAAAAAATTATTTATAAACAAAAAAATTACATTATAATTAAAAATTACTTGTATGTAAAAAATTGTTTATCTAGTAAAACTAATATTAATAAGACAAAAATTCACTTATAAAACATAAAAATTTATTTTTACTAAAATATTCATGTGTAAAAATTATTTAAAAATACAAAATTAACTTATAATCATAAAGTTTACTTATAAATAAAAAAAATATTAGCTTAAAATTGTAAGTATTTAAATTGTTAAGTTAAATACTAACTTATATGTAAATAAATTACGCTTATGAGTAAAAAAAAAATTCCTACAAGAAATTATAAATTGAAAATTTCACAAAAGACATATATGTAGTTTTATTCTTAAAAAACTTTCTAAATCAGTGGATAATAAATTCCTAAATATGGGCTGGACTAGTTTAAATATCGGTACTAATTACTAAAGCCATTTAAAGTCAGTTTGTTCATAAACGTTCAAATCGGTAATTTTTAAAAAATACTCATAATTAGTACCCAAAAACTCCCAAACAAGCCCTTAGGAGTTCTTATGTCTAATTATGGTCTATATTTGACTTGTTATATAAAACTCAATGATTGAAAGTAAAATTTGAAACGTAAAATAACGATAAAAGGGTGAAATCCAAAATCGGGCACCAACGTACAAATATCCAATATGTAAGATATAGATGAACCCTTATTATGGAACTTTTAATATAATTTCAATATCTTGACGTACAATATGTGTCTATTCTTTGATGATTATTAATGAAGTTAATGATTTTCAATTAATTAGCAACTAATTGAATTGTTGTGTATTGTTATCGAGAGAGATAATACGATAAATAGAATGTTATAATAACCATTGTGAGGTCCAATAGAGGATATATATATTTAAGCTTTGCATTATTTCAATAGATGTTCTACATCAAATTCGTATTTTTTATTAAGTTATTGGAAGAATATTACACGATATAATAGATTCAAGGAAAAATCGCAAAAGTGGTCCCTAATCTTTTCAACATTTACAAACTTGACCCTAACATTCATTTTGTACTAGCTAAGGCCCCTAACCTTTCATAAATATGTAGTTGGAGTCTATTTGGACGGAAACCGTCCAAAACACCGTTGGTTAACTTGAAAAATAAAAAAATATATATATTTTGGCCATTTTAAGGAGGGGCAATTTTGTCAACCATATATTAATCATTTAATTAAATATAACTAAAAAAAAACATAACCCATCCTCTTACCCCCCCCACCACCTACCCACCCACCCTAAATACTTCATATTCTACTACTCTTTCTCCTTCGTATCTAAAATCAATGGAGCATAATTAATCTAGAAAAGAAACATATTTGCAGAGGGTGGATCTGGTTGGATTTGATTTTGGCTTTGGTGACAATGGATGGTCACTGTGTAAGAAGGAAGAGGTGGGGATTGGGTTAGATTTGGTTTTGGTATAGTGGGGTTGGGTTGGATTTCGGTGGGGTGAAGAGGATGAACAGCTCTTGTATCTTTTATTTTTTTATTCATTGTTTTAATTATTTTTTATGGAAATGTACAATACTTTGAACAATGAATGAGAGAAACAAAAATATTGAATGGATGAAATTGTCTCCTTAAAATGGTCAAAATATTAATTTTTTTTTTTAATTTTTCAGGTCAACGGACAGTATTTTGGATGTTTTCTTTCCAGATGGACTCCAACTGCATATTTACGAAAGGTTAGGGACCTTCACTGACACAAAATGAAGGTTAGGCTAAAGCCTGCAAAAATTAAAAAGATTAGGTACCGCTTCTACAATTCTCCCTAGATTTAATTCCTTTCGAGAGATTATTGAATAAATTAGGACATTGATCAATAAGAATGTATACTTGTCATTGTATTGAGCCCCTATTTGATGTTCATTTTTGAGAAAAATGATATTTTAAATAGTATTTTTTTTTTTAGAATGTGTGTTAAAGTAGGAAAAATTATAGTATTTACATGCAAAATATTTGTGTGAATGCACGATTGAAAATGAGAATGAAAATTAAAGAATTTTATTTTAAAGGGAAGAAAATGAATTAATAAGGGGATTCAAAGTTTTAATAATAATACCACGTAGTTTTACAAAAGCTTTCATAATTTGCCCAATAAGATAATTAGTCGGATTAGGTAAATTAGTATATGATTTCTTCATACATAATTAGCTATTCAATTAGACTGAAATAAATTGATCCTAGATTATGTACATAGTATTCATGGAAACGATACTTTACTTACCACTCTATTATTTGTTCACGATATCGTGACTTGTGGGATTTTATACGACCAATAACAATGATAGGTCCAAATTATATAATTAGCAAATTGGCAATTTTCTTAGTCAAAATCTTGTTTTAGTTGAATGTATTAAAATTTCATCGAGTTGTAATCTAAGTTAAAATAGGAGTTACTGAGTTTTAGTTATAGTAAAAGTAGTTTAGGGTTTATAGAAGTCAAAGAAATAAAAAAAGAAGATCAAAATTCGGAATTCAAGAAATAGAACAAGAAACTAACTCAACACCGCTTGATGGCCGCCTTGTGGTGCTCAAAATAGGGTTCACTACAACAAAAATAGCCTACGACAACGTTCAAAAAACGTTGTTGCAGCCTACGGCAACGTTTAAATGTGTGTTGCAAATCAAGGTGTTGTCATAGAGTGGAGAGATACGACAACGTTTTTTAAACGTTGCTGCAAGTCTTCGACAACATTTTTTAAACGTTGCCGTAGAAATCTATTTAAACGTTGCCGTATGCCGGTTTTTTTTTTTTTTTTTAACACATCATTTTATGCAAATTGATTGGCAAATTTAAAAATGAATCCTTATAAACAAAAATTGCACAAAAATTTATAATTTCATTATTTTGAATCCATACACTTAAACATTACAAATTCCAAACACAACCTAGACTAAATAAAAAGTTTCCTTGCAAATCCATTAATCGCATGTTGTGTATCCAAGGCCTTCACAGTATGGACACTTTGTTCCTTCATCTACCCATTCCAGAAACTGCATCACAGAAATTGAAGTTACCACTTGTACAAACTATATTTGATAACTATAATAAATTGGACACCTTAAATTAGTCATCTAAGATTCCCCAAAACTCCTTTAACACCTACATGAAAGGATTATATCCTTTTCTATGTGACTTAACCTAAGAAGACAATTAGAAAGACACTAATTACAACGAAAACTAAAATCAGCCACCAAAGTGACAGTTCATTCAACTCACTGCAGCCTGATCTTGCTCCCTCCTTGTGATGCCAAAATGATCAGCAACATTTTCTGAGGTAATACCCATTGGAAGAAGACAATCTTGAGCTTGTACTATTGTTTTTACCTGAACTATTGACAAGATGTTAACACATAGCACTACACTCCTTACAAATGAACAGAATAGGAATTCAAGACAGAGAAAATTGAGCTACAGCTTGAAGACCAGATGAGCATTGCCTATTTACAGTTCTCACAGGTACAGTTTTTGCATTTAAAAATTGCCACATGAATTTCAGTGATATGATCCTTTTGGCAAATTATAGTATTCACATTCTTTCCTAAATCCCCCTCCTTTAACACCTACATGAAAACTAAAATATTCATCACTATCACAATTTTTTTGGTTATTCATATCGGAACATTTCCCAACCAAGAATTGTTGCAGAAAGAGAAGTAACATAACACCATTTCCCAACTGTGTTGTCTCAAACACCAAAATACAATTGTACATTAACACCATTTTTTTTATTCCATCTTTCAAACTGAAAAAAATAAGATAATGATCATGATAACAATTAACAAGTTCTTAAATTAGTCATCTAAGATTCCCTAAAACTCCAAAAACTATTGCAATGTTTAGAAGTATGACATAATTCAAAAACATTAGCTTCATGATAGAAAAACTTCCAAGATGAAGGAAATATTTGTAATATAGCAATATTTGCAACAGTCTCGAAAACAGATGCACCCTGAAGGGAGTTGAGGCGCTCAAGTTCCTAGATTCTAAGCTTAAGACTGTTAATTCAAAAACATTAGCTTCCGTCCTCCCTCTATCTGCAACCACCAAAATCTCTTCCTCAACTTCCCTCCTCTTACTCTTATATGGGATAATTCCCTTCGCTTTTGGAATTTATCAATCCTAATTCAAATAAACAAGCTGGTTACTGGTGTCTAATTCAATGAAATAGGCTGACACCAAAATCCCTAAATCAAATATCATCAAAATCCTTAAATCCCTAAATCAAGTCTATAGTCAATACAATAAATTACCTATTTACCTCGGAGCAGCACTGTAGCAGAGCTTGGAAGTTGTACTTGGAGACTGGAGTTGGGCGGAGCTCGAAACGGGTCTGCGGTGTGACTGTGTGGTGTGGGAGAGACTGAGAGTCGAGAGTTGAGAGAGGAAGGGCGGAAGCGGAGCGGGAGATAGGATGTTTCCGTTCCGTGCAAGGTGTGACTCACGGCGGGACCGATTCTGCTGTCGGAAGACGAGGAGACTGAGGAGTGGGAGAAGGGCGAGACGAGAGTGGAGATGGGACTTGTAGAGTTAAGGTGGGCTGCAGATTGTTTTTCTTTCCTTTATACATATTTTAAAAAAAAATAAAAAATTTAGCAACGTGTACCAAACGTCACTTTTTGCAACGTTGCAAAAAAGGGTGTTGCGAAAGGCCCTTTTTGTTGTAGTTCCATCCACTCGAGAGTCTGATTTATTGTATACAAATCACAAATTGCACAATCTGTAATCAATACAATAAATTACCTACTTACCCTGGAGCAATGCTGCAGCGGAGCTTGGAAGTTGTACTTAGAGACTGGAGTTGGGCGGAGCTCGAAATAGGTCTGCGGTGTGACTGTGTGTGCTATGGGAGAGTCGAGAGAGGAAGGGCAGACGCGGAACGGGAGATAAGGTGTCCGTTCTGTGCCGGTGTGACTCATGGCGGGGTCGATTTTGCTGCCGGGGGACTAGAGAGTGGGAGACGGGAGAGACGAGTAGAGACGAGAGTGGAGATGAATACATTAGGATGGAGACAAGATTTGAAGAGTGAAGGTGGTGACTGATTGTTTTTCTTTACTTTATATATATTAAAAAAAGGTTATTAGCTACTGACACTTTTAGCAATGTTTCTCACTTGAGACTTTTCGTAAAGTTTGCCAAATGTTGCTAAAAGTCTCACTTTTGGTAACATTTGCCAAACGTTGCTAAAAGTTTTATTTTTTTTTGCAAAGTTTGGCAAACGTTGCGAAAAGTGAGACTTTTGGCAACGTTTGGTAAACGTTGCGGTCTTTTGCAACATTTTTCTAATAAACGTTGCCAGAACGCCTTTATATTAATCAATGGCAACAGTCACTTACT
>CAIGRS010065839.1:0-16234 GCA_903798395.1 Fraxinus floribunda | reverse complement strand
TGAGATAGAATATAAAATCAAGTAATATAAAAGATTTTCAATAAATTTTCTCTCCAAAAAATGTTCCAATTGAATGCAAAGAGAATTTTCTCTCCAAAAAATTTGACCGTTGGCCAAAAATTGACTTTACAGGACGTCGGGTAAAAGCGTACTGGACGTCCGGTACAGTCGATTTGGACCGGTACTAGAGTGACATTTTAAAATGTTTTTCAAAGTATTTGTCATATTTAAAAATACGTGTTTCAATTTTTTATTTTTTTTTTACCTTTGAAAAACATNCAAAACTTGATCTCATCACGAATCATTGCCAAGTATTGAAATGTTTTACCTTTACATATAAAAGTCTAAGTACTTTGTCTTGAATGTCTTGACGTGTATGCTTGATCTTACTTCGACTTTTGTCTTGATTCTTGTTATGCATCTTTTTGCGGGTTTTGCAATATCATTCTTCATAGCCTCATTTGATCAATTTTGTTTCCACGTCGAGCTTTATATGCAAATTACTTTGCCTCGAACTTCGTGTCTTTGATTTATTCTTGTACAATAATCACTATGATACTAGAAATCAATTTGTTAGAAATAAACATAATTTGTTTGTGATAATCAAAACGAGATGTCAACAAAAGGTCAACAAAACACATTCATTTGAGATCATCTTCATAAATTTGCTTTCAACCTTCGTCCGGTTACTGGCTATTGGAGGTAAAAACATCAAATTCACAATTCAAATACCAAATTGCTGCTTCTTCATATCTGTCAGAGTTTTTGAAAATCAAGGGAAGGTGACTGGAGTTCCAGTTGTTGAAGAACGCAATGTTCTTCATTAATCCACATGATATAGACGATTTCACAAAGTTGGGAGTTGCTGCAGGAGAGTGCAATCCAGGAAGGCTTTGGAAACTGCAGTTGGGAGTTGGTGCAGGAGCACAAAATCCAGAAAAGCTCTTGGAATTACAGTCAGGAGCTCAGATAATACGTGTCGTCGTCTAGTCTAGTGAACTGTAAGTTATAAATCGTTTATAGTGGATTGTTGACTAGCAAAGTGCCCAGAGTTTTTATCCAGTTGGGGTTTCTCTGTGATCAATTCTATGTTATTTTATTGCTTCCATAATTACGGTAATTCAACATAGGAAAAATTGAATTGTATGTTTAATCATTAGAGATAATTAATAGTGACTTGTTGTTTATTAATTATTAAGTTTTTAAAATTCATGTAATCACCTATTCACCCCCCCCCTTAGGTATAGTTTGGGTCGAATTTCATATTTTCAATTGGTATCAGAGCCTTATTTCGATTCTTGACACTTAATTAATTCTAGATGAGTTAGTAACTGTCCGTGCCTCCGTTTTTCGACGGAAGAAACTATGCTTATTGGAAAACCCTAATGAGAGCATTCCTTAAAGCATTGGATGAACGTATTTGGATTAGTGTTCAAAGTGGGTGGACTGCACTTTCAACCAGTGTTTCTGGTGTGGTTACACCCACTAATATTTCACTTTGGACTAAAGATGATCTAGTTGAGTGTAATTGAGCTCGAAAAATTGTTTATCTTGAGCCAAAGGGCAAAAATGTCTTAGGATTGAGACGCACTAGACAACGTAGGGTCAATTGTCCTACATGTCGTCAACAACCTCCGAGTAGGTTTGAACCTAGGTTTATTCCCATTGTGGCGCACTGGGATACACTAGACCTAGGTGTCATAAACTCCTGATTATGATTAAAAGTCAGGATTTCTCTAACAAGGTTAACTTTCTCGCTAATTAGGTTAGCGATTTAACTGAGATGACGACTCGGTTAATTAGGATCACTTCTACTTCTAATAAGGTTTGGGTTAAAAAGAGTGACCTGGAAGGTCGTGAGATTGATCATGCTCTTAAAGGAAAGCGAATCCATGTTTTTGCTTGATGAGTTTCTTAGGTGCATTCATATACAGTTCATTGAGTCCATTTATTCTTGCATGCATCTCACCTATTTGTATTTTGTTGTGTTTTTTTGTATTAAGTTTTTGTGTGTGTGTGTGTGTGTTTTTTTTTTTTTTTTTTGGGACTCTAGACATTTCGTGGTGCTCTCAATTATTGCATTTGTAACCGAGTATGCATTCATCTTATCTATATTGCTATTTCCATTACTTGGTTAGGTTTAATGTGGAGTATTGAGTATAAGCTTCTTCATGTACAATTTGCACAGTACACACTGTGATCTTGTGAGTAAGTCTGGACCACATGTATGAGATTTGAGATGGTTGTCATCTATTGGTAAGGTGACCTTGAACGTGAATTGACTTATATTTAGATAACCTTAGCTCATGATGCATCTCCCTGTATTATTGTTAAAAATTAAAAGAAAAAAAATAATAACTTAGTTCATCTTATACTTTTGTTTGAAGCATGTTTGACTTGAGTAATTAAGCTCGAGTGATTTCTCATAACCTAGTGCCTAAGGTCAATTGACTTGAGTTAACCGGCATAAAGCTCGTTACAGGAGTTAATTTAGTTGCTTGATGGACAAGAGTCTGCACATAAGATGTGATATTTGAGAAAAGCACCATACAAAATTATATGTTCAAATTCAGGGGGAGAAGAGAAAAATATTTGTGTAATTGAGCTCTTTTTTAGGTCCTAATCATCATATGTGTTTGACTTTCATTAGTAAGGAAAATATTTATTTAATAGTGATGTTCACATATCCATTCTCACAAATTTAAGATTTGGAGTCATGTTCACGAGAAAATAGTACACTTAAGTACGCGGGATTTTATTTTCTTGATAATGCACTACTCGTGAACACATACATGGTTGAGTTCATCTGTTTGTCAAGGAAGTAGTTTATTTTTAAAAAAAATATTGTTTTTCATAATTCTTAAAAATTTGGTGCTATTTTTTGTCAAAAGTTGGTTGTTGGCATATTGTTGAGCCACGCTCGTGCGATAGAATCAGAAGTTGTCTCGCTTACTTATCGCTCGCCCCTCACTCGAGTGACATGATGTATATTTGAATTTTAACGTCATTTGTTCAAGGTTTTCAGCAAATTTTCTCATTTTCATTTCAATTTCTCTCAAATCTCACCAACTCACATCAAATTCTTGTTTTACCCACACTTTACACATTCCAAATCATTCAATTGTGGTGTCATTTCATCAAATCCACAAACTTCAAAGGTAATATGCTAAAACCCTATTTTCTTTCCCCTTTTTGGAACTTTTTTGGGGGGTTTATGATTGTTGATCGTTTTTGTTAACATATTTGGCATTTGAACTACATAGTTTGTTGCTTAGCATATACTGTCATCATCTTTCTCAATTTTGCAACAATTCTTCATCTTTGGTAGATTTTCCCACGATTTTACTCCTTGTTCTTCATTGTCTTTGCATTTGGTTCGTTTTTTGGTGGATTTGGGAGGTTATTTGGTGTTTGATTGAGGGTTGTTGTATGGCGCATTGGGGTTGTGGAGATGAGTGTGTTTTCTTTCAATCTTGGGTGTATGTTTTTGGTATTTTTGGTCCCTTTTTGGCACAAGTTTTGGTTGATTACGGATTAATGGTGTGTGATTGTGTTAGTTGAGGTGGTTTGGTTGATGCGGTGTTTGCATTTGTAGTCTTGAACTTGCTCACGCTACGTGGTAGTTACATTATTTTTGTTGTTGGCACCACGAGGTGACGTCACGTCACTGCGGTATGACATCACTGTACATGTCATGTCTTCTCGTCACCTACGTCTAGGCATCACAACATTCTTTTGTGCATTCATTGACAGGTGCATTGCATATGAACTTTTGCCTCATTTTGCTTGCTTTCATGCGTCTTATACATATCATGGATCTCTTGCATATCATATCAAGGTATTGATATATTGGTTTTACACGTTTCAGATGCCGCCTAAGAGGGCTCGTACTATTGCAACTTCGACACCTGGCACCTCTTCTTCATTACGGCCCAATTTGTTGCCCAAGATACTTCTGGGTCGCAGTTTTCATTACGGCCCATTTTGTTTGAGCGCAAGGTCATTATGTCTGACCTGTCTCCCAACCTCATTGCTATTTTCACATCCCGGGGTGGGAACCTTTGTTGGTAGATTGACCCCTTCTCCTAATCTTCTTATTCACGAGTTCTGTGCTAACATACACGACATTAGCATCTCTTTCTTTAGGGTATTTCTTAAGGGTAAAATGATTAAATCACTCATGATGTTAAGTTTAGCATAGCTCATATCCCTAGAGTCGTCCACCCTTTATTTCCTTATTTGACGCCGATACTCTTCCGACGGACTCTCTAGTCCATTTGACGGTGTTTAACACACCGTTGGATGGAGGTCTTGATGTGATCCACACTGGTTCCCATCTCACTGACCGACATATTATGTTATGCATTGTGTGCACAAATATGTGGCATGTCTCCCACACTTCTTCATTGCTTATGGAGAGGCTCAGTTTCTTTACGCCTTGTTGTATGGTGATTCCATTGATTTACCCACGTTCATATGTTAGCATATTTTGCATACCTTTTGTGTCACGGGGACTCGGGTGGGATTTCTTTATGCCTGCCTTATTTATTGCCTTGTGACAGCACTTGACATTAGTTTTCCTGAGGGGGTTCCTCGGAGGGTTTTTCGGCCGATAGGCCACACTACCATTTCTCAAAGTCGGTCTCATGCTTCTTCTGAGCTAACTGAGCCAATTGATTCGACTATGCCAGCTTATCCCTTTGATGATCTTATCTCTGTTGATCCATCCGATTTTCTTCCTTCTTCTTTCTCTCCTCCTCCCGCTGATATTCTCCCTACATTGACGTTTGCTCCTCTCCCTACCGAGTCTGTTCCACCTTCTGCGTCTGTTTCCATTGACCCGTTTGTGGCCCTTATAAGGCAGATGACCGTGTTGATCGAGCAACAAGCTCGTATAATGACAAAGATTACACAACTGCGAGCTACCGTTGATCGACACACTACTGAGTTTACTACGCTTTGTGGTGCTTTTGGTTATCTTCAGCGAGGGCTACGATGGATTCGCCTCCATTGGGATGACGATGTATCTTTGGAGGAGATGACTGCTTCAAATGATGCTGATGATGCATCTTAGTTATTAGGTCGCCCCTTATTATTTTGTGACAAAAAAGGGAGTAGTAGTATATATATTTTTGATGACGGAATAATATTTTTTGAGGATGTATATGATTTTATTTACTTGACATGATGTATCTACAACTTTTGATTAAATGAAAATTTCAGTATTGCTATATTAAGTTTTGATATTTTTATAGTATCAATATTTCGTTTTGGTATGTTGAGTTACATTGATATTACGTTTTAATTTAGGTTATGATATGAAACTGAAAACATGCATTATGAGTTGTTAAATGCTTAAATCACTTTTACACTATAAACTACTTTTACACTTAATACTGTTTCACATGCATTTTACACTAGGTATTTGAGTTGTCTATTTTAGAAAACAGGTTTTGCTAAATGAAAAGCACAATTCGATCAGATGTTTTTTAAAGGCTTTTTGTTCAGCCCATTTATTCCTTAATCTACATATAAATAGTAGAACACATTTGAACAGTTTTACGAGGTTGAACATTAACAAAAACACATTCCTTTGATATCATCTTCGTAATTTGCTTTCAACCTTCATCCCGTTATTGGCTATTGGCGGTAGAAACATCAAATTCACAATCCAAATACCAAAATGTTGCTTCTTCATATCTGTCAGAGTTTCTGAAGATCAAGGGAACGTGACTGAAGTTCCAATCATTGAAAAATGTGGTGTTCTTCGTTAATCTACATGAGATAGACGATATCACAAAATCGGAAGTTGCTGCAGGAGAGCGTAATCCTGGAAAGCTTTGGAAACAACAGCCGAGAGTTAGTGTACAAGCAGGAAATTCAGGAGAGTTGTTGGAATTACAGTTAAGAGGTCAGATAGTACGTGTCGTCGTCTAGTCTGGTGGATTGTAAGTTATAAATCGTTTATAGTGGATTGTTGACTATAAAAGTGTTTGGGGTTTTTCCCCATTTGGAGTTTTTCCGTGATCAATTCTGTATTATTTTATTACTTTCATAATTGCTGTAATTCAACATAGGAAAAATTGAATTGTATGTTTATTCATCTAGAGATAATTAATAGTGACTTGTTGTTTATTAATTATTAAGTTTTTAAATTCTGCGTAATCACATATGTACCCCCCTTTAGTTGTAGTTTGGGTCGAACTTCGTATTTTCAATATGTGACTAAATATTTGATATTGTGACCAATAATTTGGATAATTTTATGATCAATAAATAATGTGATCAATAACTTGGTCTTGATTTATAAATTTTATGATTTGTAATCGATAATAAATTGTGATCTATAATTTTTTTATTATTTGTAAACGATAATGAACTGTGACTTATAAATTTTTTTATTGTGATCTATAATTTTTTTATTATTTGTAAACGATAATGAACTGTGACTTATAATTTTTTTTATTTGACCATGAAATAATTTGTGACTAAATAGTATAAAATTGTGACCTTAATATATTTAATTAATAAAATATATTTTTAAATAATTATTTTGTGATTAAAATTTAATTAATATATGATTTTTGAAATAATAAGCCCTGATTCTCAATTTTGAAATGGGTAAAACTTAGAGCTCGTTCGGTAGAGATTAAAACCCAATTAAAATTGAAAATATAACTATTATTGGGTCTCATTCGTCTAATAAAAGTCAACAATAACGGTTAGTTTTTCAATTTTAATATGATTTTAATCTCTACTGAACGGACTCTTAATCTCTTAGATATGAAATTTTCCCGTTTAAATTTTTGTACAAATTTAGTCAGAACGTAAAAGAAGTTTTTTGTTTTGTTTTTTTTTTTAGAAAGGTATAAATGTGCAAAATGACAAATGTGTCAAATTTAGTGGAAAGAGATATTCTTGTAATTGAATTAGAGCATGTTTGATCCACATTTTTCTCAAAATATATTTTTCTCTCTATTCTTTTTAATCACACATTTTTCAATAAAATAATATTACATACAACCCAAAAACTTTTCCATTTATTTCTAACCACATATTTTTCATTAATCAACTATTCTATAATACATTCAACACTAAAAATGGGGGTCAAACAGGCCCTTAGTGTATTGTGACATGTGGTGCGATTTCTTCATTTATAAAAGCTCTCTAAATTTGTAAATGTACTTCTTATTTAAAAATAAAAAGTATCATGAAGATGATATAAGCATTAAAGGAATCTTCAATGGGACACTAAAACAATTTATATATAATTTCTAATTTAACGACTTTTAAATAATATAATTTGTAAAATAAAATTTGATATAAAATAATTCAAAAATAAATATGGTGTACACCAAATTTTATACCAAATTTGGTGTAATTATTGGAGAGGTTCTACCAAATTACATCAAATTTGATGTATATCATCGGAGATGGAGTAATACTATTTAGCCCCACGGAGGATATAATTCTAGTGTATTTGACAATAATGTGACATTAAATGATAAGTGCGTCTTTTATTTAGTTTATCATATAAGAGTATCTTCAAGAGACACTCTATTTTTAAAGAGTATATTCTATTATTTGGAGAGCATCTATAAATTTAGAGAGTTAAAATTTTGAAGTACTCCAACAAACTCTTTATATTTAACACTTAATTTTACTACTCCCAAGAAATATTTATTATTTTTCTTTATATTTTATTTTGTGCGTCTTTTATTTAGTTTATCATATAAGAGTATCTTCAAGAGACACTCTATTTTTAAAGAGTATATTCTATTATTTGGAGAGCATCTATAAATTTAGAGAGTTAAAATTTTGAAATACTCCAAAAAGCTGTTTATATTCAACACTTAATTTTATTACTCCCAAAAAATATTTATTATTTCTTTTATCTTTTATTTTAACTAGCTTTTATTTAGATTTTTTTATTTCATTCTTATATTGAAAATTGAAACGTTTTGAATGCATTTAATTATAGAGAGTAAGTTTGACTCTTTAAATTTGGATAGTCAAACTCACTTTCTAAATTAAAATGTTAATTTAAAGAATCTCTTGAAGCATGATTTTAAATGTTGACTCTTTAAAATAGAGAATATCTCATGTTTAAAGAGTTTCTTGTAAGAGCATCTCCAATAGACTCTTTATTTTTAAAGAGTATATTCTATTATTTGGAGAGCATCTATAAATTTAGAGACTTAAAATTTTGAAGTACTCCAACAATCTCTTTATATTTAACACTTAATTTTACTACTCCCAAAAAATAATTATTATTTTTCTTTATCTTTTATTTTAACTACCTTTTCTTTAGATTATTTTATTGTTTCCCTACATTGAAAATTGAAACACTTTGAATGCATTTAATTATAGAGTGAGTTTGGCTCTCCAAATTTGGAGAGCCAAAACCACTCTCTAAATTAAAATGTTAATTTAAAAAGTTTCTTGGAGATACTTTAACACTATATAAATTGGGTTATAACCCCAATAGAGTTAAATAACATTATTCTTGGAGAAGGTCTATATCTTAAATGTATAGGTAAAAAATAAATTTACCATGATCTAAACTTAGCCAAACATGCTCTCATTCAAATTATTTTGAAAGGAAGTCCGAGTCAAGTACTTTGGGACTCGTAACGCTGGTTGAGGTACGAGCAAGTTTTGAAGTAATTCACTTTATAAAATGAGATTGACCAATGAATAAATAATATTAATTAGAGAAAATTGCAAAAAAAAAAAAAAATGTCCACTTTTAGATAGTCATTTGCAAAAATGTCCAAAATTTTTTCAATGTCCATTTTACTATAATATAGGCCAAAATGCACTCATTAACAATTTTAAATTTCACTACGAAGACAAAGTTATTTACATAACTAAAAATTGTATTGACCAATGATAACTGACACATAACCTATACTACTCATTTTAAAAAATACCATGTCAATCATGCATTAAATGTTCACTTCTCCCTATAAGTGGGTAAATAAAATATTTATGAAATGTCGAGAAGTAGAATATTATGAAATGTAGAGAAATCTCATGTTCAAAACAAAATTTCGTTCTGAACAAATGAAGCGTTAAGTATCAAGATAAATAGAATCTAAATGTCGATAACAACTTTTAAAATGTTGAGAACTTGTCATGAAATGTCAAAAATAACTTTCTACCGAGAATTGTGGGAAGCCTAATCAACTGCAAATTTGGATAAGATTAACTTTTTCGAAATGAAATTATATGATTTTCTTCTTATGAATTGAAAGCATATAATTGTTTTTTTAAGTGTTAATGACTTTTTACTTCATCTTCTTCATTTTTTTTTTCAAAATTTCTGGTTAATACCTAATAGAAAAAACAAATGAATCCATTAGGTATTATCTAACATTAATGTAGCTTCTCATGTAGCTACTTGTTCTTCTCGAAATACGTGATAAATTGAAAAAAAAAATGTTTTATTTTTCATTGAGGGTATAATAGATAATTTGATATCAAATTTGACAATTTTTGCAAGATTTATCAAAATTAAACACTTTTCAATCGACAAACATGAAATTGGCCATTTTCGTAAATTTCACTATTAATTAATCAAATGAATATGAATGGTCAGAATGCACGGTAGTAACCAGAAAATGAATACATGACTCATGATTGTGTACAGGCTATAACTAAAAACAGATAAAGGAAAACATGAAAAAAAAAAAAAAAAAAAAAAGGTAAATGGTAACGTGAAGATCTGCAGGTTTACAGGGGAATATTACCAATGTTTTCGCATATGCTTTTATGAATTATTATCATTGCATGGTGGACGTCTTTTGAGTCCATATTTCATTTGTTCTATCATCTAGAATCACCACGTAGATTTGAATTGCAGGTGTAATATGCATGTTGCTTCATTGATCTGCTGGTGGCTATTAAAATATCCTATAAAACACACACTACTTTAGGAATAATCAATATGCATAAGAAAATCTATATGTTTAATACGATTTTAAATATGCAAGATGTGATGAATTGTGTGGTGATTGGGGAGGGATAATACTCCCGAACTTTAATTTGATAATGGATCAAATTAATTTGGGTTCATAGGAAAGTTGATACCGTGGAAGAATTTAGCAATTGCTCTGGATTTATTATTATTATTTTTTTTTGAAACAACTTCAAAAGGCGTGCACATACAATCTCAAATACTATATGCAATGCAATACGAGGGGAAAAAAAATAAGGTTAGAAAATTGACTTATCTCTCATTAGTTTTGAATTTATAGTCTTCATCTCGACTTTGGTCAATGATTGATTATGGTGGATCGAACCGGTTAAGCCAATCTCACTCTTTGTGTAATTTTCTTTCATGCTCCCTTTATTTGCCCTCCAAATTCTACCATTTTCATCTTTAAGAGCCACTATTATTCCATCAATTTCTTTTTGATTTGGATAGCCTCTTTGATCAGGTGGTTCTTCCTCATCAATTCGACAATAATCGTTGAAGTTGGAAGGTTTCTCAAGTGGGTTGTACATGTCGAATATTTTTTTGTTTGTCCTCCACCCTCAATATCAGCTCACCTTTCTCCATATCATTTAAAGTTCGTCCCGTTGTTAAGAATAGTCGACCCATTACAAACTGGAATGTCTTGATCTTCTTCTATGTCCAACGCAACAAAATCCACCGAAAATATTAAATTTCATACTTTTATGAGCACATCCTCAAGCTTACCTTGTGGCTGTGAAATCGTTCTATCAGCAAGTTGTACTGTTATTGATGTTATTTTAACCCTACCCCCAATCCCAATTTTCTGTAAGCGGAATATGATATTAAATGTACACTAAAACTTGTATCACAAAAATCATTAATAAAACAAGAAATTTCAATTGATACTGGCAAAATAAAACTCTTTGGATCTTTCAGTTTGGGGGGTTTTTATTTTTTTATTTTATGAAACTCGATTGTATGTTCTAGTCAAGCGATATTTGTGAATAATTGATTATATAATGATTGAATTATTTATATTATTTAAACTGTGATCTAATTATTCGTGGGCATTTTCTTGAAAATTCATTATTTTGAGTCTTTAAAAAGATTGGTTAATTACTATTCCTTCATCTTGATTTAATTTTTGTTTCATTTTCAAAATTATAAATTCAAGATCGAGATGTAATTTTTTTTTATTTTTTTTGTAATTTTTAATTTTTGTTAGTGATTGAAAGTTTGAAGATCAACCTGACAAAAGATTCAAGAATCAGCAAAAGAAAAAAAAAAAAAAAACCCAAAATAATTGAATTACTACTGTTGGGTCGTTAGAGATTTTTTGGATGAAGACTTAGATTAAGTACTGGGCTTAAATTCAATTCGGATTTAATATAATTCTTATCGTTTCGGGACCACAAATAATTGTTAGTTTATTACTCATAGGGGTGTGTTAAATTTGTTTAGATTATTATTGTTCTAGAAAGTGGATACAAGAACTGGTGTAATGTTTCGATGATGTTGTCATCAGGGTACAAGATATATATTTATTATCTCCTTGTTCGAGTAACTTTTTTTCCCTCGATCCGCAATTGGTAATTAATGGTATAATTATCAATCAAAACTTCACTATAAATCAATAAAAAAAAGGCAAGCAATTACCAATGGCATAATTATTAATTAAATATTTATTATCTTCTCATTTTTGTTTCTTGTTTAAAACATCTCCAATAGTGCTATAAATTAAATCTAAATTGTGGTTTAAATCTTTAAAGTGATTGAAAGACTCTTCAATGGAGAGATGCAAAAAAAAAAAAAATAAAAATTTAAAAAATACAAACAGTATTTTTCGATAATAAAAGATCTATATGTCAACAAGAGGCAAAAAACTACCAACTCACTTTCACCCAATTTTTTAGATCTTGTCATTGGAGCATAATTTGAATTTAATTGGGTATGTAAAAGTGGTTATTAAGATGTTATACTCAATTCTACACCAACATTGAAGATGCTCGTGATGTGTCGTTACTAAGACCATTTCCAACTTAACACCAATTTAATGTAAAAAACGTTATTTTGGTGTGAAATTTGGCGTCTAACCCAACATTGAATATTGACACAAATTGTTGTGATGGACAAGGTTAGTGTAATATATAGAGCTATTATTATTATTTTTATTTTGTCCTTCATTTATAGTGATAAAGTCAAGGGAGGAAGCTTAATTGAATCTGAAAATAAAGGAACTGAAAATAAAAAGGAGGAACCGGGAGATAGGCCTGCTGATAAGCAGGGAAGAAGATGAACAATTTATTCAATCTTACTTAAGGAATTACATTGCATATTAATCTATTTATAAAGGAAAACTAGCAACCTAACTACATAACAAATAGAAGGATCTAGAACCAAACAACTAACAAACTAACTGAAGAAGGATCTGGAATAAGAGGCTGAATTCTGGTGAACTGGTTTGATGCCGTGAACTGGAGAGAGGCTTGCTGTTGGGCTGATTTGGGCTGGAGAACATTCCAACATATAGTGTAACTAATTTTAATTCTATTATATCCATTATTATATCCCTTTATTACTTTGATATAATTTTATTTTTATTAATTTTGTTAAAATTTATATTAAATTTTAATAAAGAAATAAATAATAACAATTCGATACAATAAAATAAATTCTCATTAAAATTCAAAATTTACAAATTTCATTTAGTAATTTACTAACAATACAATATTTTAGATAATTAAATGTGTTGATGTCCATTCTTGGATCTTGTTAGGAAGAGAATAAAGGGACGGCGTTAAAACGCAAAGGTCGAACACTGAGGTACAGATCGGGCAACCATCGCCGTAAATAAAAAGAAACATGTATTCACAAAATACATTTCTAAAAACCTCTCTCAACGCAATTAATCGTTCATCTTCATAATTTCCAGCAAGTACTCTACTAAATTTCTATTAAATTAATCTAAGTTTGCCACATCATTTTTAGTCATCAATAAAATGTAATTTTTAGTTAGTGGCAATTGAATATGTAATTAAATAGGTTTTAAAAATAAATTAATTGTTTAGAATTAAAAAATAAAGAACACGGTTCATTTGATGCGATGAGTTGAAGATGATTAATAAATACGATGATTTGGAAGTTGGACCAATTTAGTAAAATGAGTTGAAGATGATATAGTAATATATTTTGTCGGCAAGGAGTGTGAGTGCGCCGCTAGAGTTTGTGTGATGATTATTGTGGACTGTAATTTGTCACGAAGGTCAATCCCAATTCGTTCAGCATGCATATCCACACGTTTACATCAAGCAACATAGAATCCAATGCCACCGCAGGCCATCTTCAATATACTATGGCCAAATATCAGAAAATTTATATATATTTTTTTTAAACAATTATCAACTAAACTTTTATTATAAAACAATGACAAAGAAAAAATCGAATATGCCAGCAATCAAGTGACGATCAAGATGAAATGATAAATAGCAAATCAATTATTAAATTCCAAGTCCATTGTACAGGGTAGCAAATTTTGTACAAAATCTTTACCATCTAAAAAAAAAATGAAAAGAAAAAAGAGTATATCTAAAGAAATGTGTTCGATAAAAGAGAGGTGTAGAAGGGATAAACTTTGTGATTCAAATTAAACAAAAGAGAAGCTATATATAAACGATCCTCCGTATATGCATAACTGATTAACTGTTATGTATATACTATACACAGTTTTTGTGTAAAGAAACACATGGATGATAAAGGAGAGAGAAACCTTTTTCTGCAAATTAAACACAACCAAACCAAGAAGTAAACTAGCACAAAGTTTCAAGCGACCTCGACAAAATATTTTATCATATAGGTGAGGTCCAAATCGGTGAACAAAATGTTAATAGATAATAGATTGAGTTATAACTCAAACAATCAATGGTGCCACATATCATCAATGAAAACAGACTCATTTACTCCAAGACCTGGTCAGAAATCTATAAATAGATATGACAAAGAAAGGATTACGGCATGCAAAAATTAAGTAGCTTCCTCCCGAATAACCATTTGTCTTCTTATACTCCTATTTGAGCATTAGATAAGAAATTTTAGGAGGGTTAAATCTTAGCTAGGTGAGGGAAATTTATTGACTAGAATTTTATGTCAACAAATTGACACCATCTACTGGAACTAGAACGAAGGCAACCACAACCTCTGTTTTTTGAGTAGAAAGACCACCGAAAATTACGTGAAAATGAACTAGGAAGAAGGAGAACTCATCAAAGAAGCACCGGATTCCAAGGAAAAATCCCCCAGTGACGATTACGAACATAACATCAGTATAAAGCGACATCGAAAAGAGATTGAAAGTATGGCAGTGCAATCATTCTCCCAACTCATGCAAAATGGAAGATAGCAAAATCAAAGGACAATGGCAAGTAGGGGCGGAGCCTGAAAATGATGTTAGGATGAGCTGAAACTTATAAGATTTTGAATGAACTCACGCCACAAAAAAAATCAAGTTTCAAAATCCATTCTCATGACATTCACGATAAAAAGTATACAGAACTCAATGAAATAAAAAAAAGTTTAGATGTCTCATATTAAGATATTCCACTAAATCTTTGTATTCTTTTACCAAATAGAAAATCGATGCTTGCCTTAAAAAATATAAATGGACCGAATCATGATAGAAATAAGCTAAAATACATATAAAAAATGAAAATTTTAAAAATTACTTAACGAGTACTCTTCTAGTAACTTTGGGGACCAATCTTTCCAAACAACTGAAAACTTGATCGAAACACGTTGTCGATAGTATATCACTATAATCCATATATTATTGTCTCGAAATATTATATGGTGTGTTTATCGATCTTTTATATCACCACATTTCAAAGTGAGTGAAGAATCTCAACTAATGTGAGAAAAATTAATTAAGAATTTCGACGGTCAAAGAAATAAAATTTAATTCACATCCATTTTTGTCCTGATTTCAAGAATATACTTATGTATAGATTACTTTATAAATAAATTAATTTTAACAAATATTCTTTTTATTGTCAATATCGAATCTAAAGTAAATTATTTATTTTGTTCATAATATCTTTTTATGGTCAAAATAAGTAATTTTGTTTTATGAGTATGAATAAGTAATATATGAAAACATACGTATAAATAAACAAAATTAATTACTTTTAAATTTAGTAAAATATGTAGTGTCTCTAATTATTAAAATAAGTAATTTACTTCTAATCAATACAAATTATCTATAATACAATTTAATTAATAATTATAAGTAAATTTAGTCAAACATGCATTAAATAGAATATAATATTTACATTTCAGAAAAGAGTAATTAATAATCGTAGCGTTTTCAATACAATTTGAATAATTGAGCATTGGACTTAGGTTGAGATTGAAACCAAAGCTGGGCAAATGCTAATATTTGGGCCAAAACTCTACAATTTCTTCTTAATGTTTTTATATGGACTGGGGGACAGTGTTTGATTATCTCAAACTAGAGCTGGGCTAATGTTAATACTTGGGTCAAAATTCTATAATTTCTTCTTAACGTTTTTATATAGGCTGGCACAGCACTGCCCCCACTACCTCTATCCTGATGGCAAGTGTGTAAATAACATTATTGCTTTGAAAAATCACGGAAATTGGGATAATTCACCATCTCAATCTCTTACAATTGAATGTGATAAGAAGGAAAATATATGTCATGAGGATAATGCTATACTAGCGAGGGCAATTGTAGCCAGCGACCATTTTAATAGAATGCTTTTGGACAATGGAAGTCTGGTGAACATTTTGTTTGGAATCACATTTGATCGAATGCAAGCGTATTATCCATGAACCACTGTGTTGGAAACTTACAAATTCACTAGAGAAGGTCAAGTCTTTCGCAGACGGACCACTCTAAAGGTGGAAATAGGCTAAGAGCCCCGGGTAGGGATATCAAAGAAAAATGCAATGGTTTTCAGATTCGTCAATATTGGAAGACTTTTGGGAATGAGTAGAAGCAAAATCTTATCTTATACTATATTAAAGAAGGATAGCTGCAATAGTATTCCCGCCTAAAATGCTGTCCCAATTTTAGGAAAGGGGAAAAAAAAATGCGTGAGCTGCAAACCAAATTCAAATTCAATTCTAACCTATTTCCTATCCATTCCTTTCTCGCCTCAACTCTCAATCGGCGATGACCCAAGCTGCAGACGGCGCAATCCTGTCCATCTCCGGTCGACGAGAGCCCATATTTGCAGTCGACCTCACACCCTCATATTT
>CAIGRS010065837.1:0-14730 GCA_903798395.1 Fraxinus floribunda | reverse complement strand
ATAAATCCGACAACTCTTTCTTATTGTTCCATACTCGAACCCAAAGACTCCTAGTTCATCTATACAACCTTCCAGAAGACTCAGTGACTTTTACAATCCTTTTGTAATAATTCTATTCTTTTATAATAATCATTTTGTCTAAAGAATTGCCAATACAACATAAATCCTAACAGAACTAAAATAGGAACAAGGTTCAAAAGTGCATCTTAACAATCAAATCACAAGCTATGTACAAAGATTTTTACCATTTACAGCATTACTCATTCTGGTTAATCAAGAAAATATATTCCAGATTTTCTTGAAACAGCAAAATGATAAATCTACCAATGGAAAACTTAAGCAATTGATATATTTCTAGATTAAGTACAATTTAAAATGTTTTCTTTATTTGATATCTTCTTTCCATGAGAATTCATCTTCTAATTTATCCCAAATGGCCAAACTTTGAGCACTACTATGTTGCCACTTTGATTTATTCAAGAAATGACGTCTGATTATGTTTCTCGTGTAGCTTCCACAAATGTCTTCAGGCAATCCAGTCTGGTTTCATTGGTTCGCTTCGTAGTCGGCAGGACCTGGACAATTAAAAGTCCAATATTACAAATATTACAAATATAAACGAAATGAAGTAGCACCTCGACTGAAACTTATGGGCATACGGGAAAAGTGGGCATACATCACTACCTTTTGCCCTACTGAGGTTATTAGACTGGAGAACTGCAGACTTTTCTACTCATTGTGAGCGTGTTTATCCATTTGCTTGTGCCTCTTGCAGGCCAAATGCTATAAACACATCACATTACCCATATACAATTAGGTCAAGGACTTGTCTAAAAATTGTAGCTGAAATGATAACAAGGAAAGAATATTTCTGACAGCAACATAGCTAAGACTGCAGCAATCTAAAAAATTGTTCTGTGCAACAATTAGCAAGTGAACTATCATAATCCAACAATAGTTGTTTAGTTATCATCCGAACTAAGGACATACATGGCTTTTTCCTGAAATTAAGGTGGTCATTTACCTTAGGAGCAAAATAAGTATTTCTGTGGCTTTTGTAGGCTGTAGTTTCAGCTGGTAGGTCCTAAATCTGATTTGTTTATGAGAGTAATTGCAGCACTTAGTTGAAAGAACAGTGAAGTAAAGAAAGCGGGGAAGGGCAGAGAGAAGGAATGAGTTTTAGAACCTTCAGAATGCTTTCTTACATCTAACATACGGTATTTTTGTGGTCCATAAAGGAGATTTAACTATTACTTAAAACACATTACACCCTAACATTTCCCCCTTAATGTATTTTTCCTCCAATAGCTGCTCTTAGTTGTTGGAATTTCGCTAGTGGTAATGCCTTTGTGAGAATATCAGAAACATGTTCTTCAGACCTACAAAAACTTAGTTCAACTTCTTCATCTTCAACTACATCTCGAATGAAGTGGTACTCAATTGCAATGTGCCTGGTCCGACTATGAAATCATAGATTCTTTGCCATAGCAAGTAAAGGAGGTGGAATTGAGAAAGGAAATGGACAATCGCGGTCTTGCTTGGCACGAAGGCTGGTGATTTGTTGTCACAAAATAGTTGCATAGCTTCTTCTTGTTTTTCTCCAATGTCTTCCAATATTCTTCTTAGCAAAATTGCTTGTGATGTTGCGATTGAAGCTGACGTGTACTTGGCTTTGGCTGAGGATTGAGCAATTGATTGTTGTTTCTTGGACAACAACGAAAGTACTCTTGAGCGAAGAGAAAATGCCTGGAGGTGTTTTTTGTATCACCAATACAACCTGCTCAATCACTATCACAATAGCCAGGCAACTTCAGTTCAATTGCTTCTCAAATCTTATTTTATAGCTATTTGTTTCCATTATATATCTCAACACTCTTTTTGCAACAACAAAATGCTTTTGACTTGGACGATTCACGAACCTTGAGAGTAAACTTGCTCCATACATGATATTGGGCCTTGAATCCGTGAGATAAAACAAGTTTCCAATCAAGCTTCTGTACAGTATTTCCTCCATCTTTTCTCCATCTACTTTCATCAATTTTCATTGCAAGCAAGAGGCGTTTCTACAGGTTTGCACCCAAACATGTTGAATTTTTGAGAATTTTTTCAGCATACTTCTCTTGGAAAACAAATTACCATTTCCATCATGATATATCTCCTTGCCAAGGAAATGATTTAGCAATCCCAAATCATGCATTTCATGCTTTATCATCATTCCTCTTTTAAACTTTTCAATCATCTTTGAATTATTTGTACACACAAAATCATCCACATATAATGCAAAAGTAAGAATATTGGTTTTTACCTTGATGCTTCACATACAAGGTTGGCTTGTATATATGTTTTAGAAATCCTTGTTATTGGAAATAGTCATCATTTTGATTATACCAAGACATTGGTGTTTGCTTGAGCCCGCACAAAGCCTTTTTAGATTGTACACTTTCTTCTTTGGCAATAAATTCTTGAGGTTGTTCAACATACACCTCTTCTTTGAGTTCTTCATTAGAAAATGCTTATTTGACATCAAGTTGGTATAACAACCAACCTTTTGGGCATCTAAAGTAATGAGTGCTCTTATAGTGTCTAGGTGTTGGTGGAGCAAATGTTTCATCATAATCAATCCAGGGCTGTTGAGCATAGCCCTTTACAACTAATCTTGCTTTGCTCCTTTTGAATTGATCCAATCGAGTTGTGCTTCACCTTGTAGACCCATTTTTTTCCACTTAGCCTCTTAACTTGCTTCCAAGTTTTGTTTTTTCAATTACTTCAATTTCATCTTCCATAGCCTTTCTCCAACACTCTCCTTCATGGTTTCTTTGAAGTTTTCTCAACCATACGAAAATTGCATCTTTCATAGATATCACTTAAATACCTCATTTTTCTTGGAGTTGAGCATGGTGATGATGAATTAGGACTTGAGGAGCTGCTTGTTAATGATGGTGAGCTTAGTGGTGTTGTTTCTTCTTCAATCTTTTCCTCTTCATTGACTGATTTTTAGGTAAAATAATTGGGACAACACCATTTCTTTCAGCTTCTTCTTTTTCCCAATTATTAAGTAGCGTTTTCATCAAAAAATACATCTTGGCTAGTGATCACTTACTTGGTTTTCGACTTATACAATTTATAGCCCTAGGATTGTGAGCTATAGCCAACGAAAATACACTTTTCACCGAGTCATCAAGTTTGTCATTTCTCTTTCGGTACTCGAACAATGAATATATACCCAAACATTCCGAGCTTTGATAGGAGTTTTGTTCCAGTCTTTCGTTGGCACTGATATATCAAATAAACTGCAGTATAAATTCTTCAGCCCAGAAGGTGTTCGGAAGTTTCTTCTCATGAAGCATTGACTTCTCCATGGCCATCACTGTTTGGTTCTCCCTCTTGGATACACCATTTTGTTGTGAAGTATAGCCAACTGCAGCTACCTATTTATCAATTTCTCTTGAATTATACTCACCATTATCACTTCTCAAATATTTTAGAAGAAAGACCACTTTGATTTTCAACAAAAACTTTGAACTTCTTAATGATAGTCCAAATCTTTGCCTCGTGAAAGAAACCTATGTCATTCTCATAAAATCATCAATAAAGTGAATGAAATAATTGTTTTAAGAATGAGCGGATGTATGAATACTTCCACACATTCACATGCACTAATTCAAGTGGCTATTTAGTTCTCTAAGTTACCCCTTTTGGGAATGGTTGCCTGAGATGCTTTCCAAGTGCACATCCTTCACGCGATATATTTTTCTTCAGTTACAGGGAGTCTCTGCATCATATTCTACTGCAATAGCTTTAGACCTTGAAAGTTTGAGTGTCCAATTCACTTTTCCATAACCATAAGTCATTAGCCACCATTTGAAAGGCTTTGTCACTTGAATATTTGAAGTTAAAAGAAAGCTTTTTATTTTCCATTTTCAGCTTTGCTAGGATTAACTTCTCAGCTATTTTATCAAGAATAACACGGGAATTATCTTCGAAATGGAGATAGTAACCATTCTCTAAAAGGTGCCAAAGACTTTTGGTAAATCTTGATCCAAGTCGGCACATACCATCGTGGATAAATTTTGAGCCCTTCTTCGTTTGGATTCCAATTTTTCCTTTTCCCGTTACATCTACCAACGCTCTATTTCCTAATCTCACTTTTGAATTCGAATCCTCCATGTCGACAAAATCATTCTTGTTCGAAGTCATATGGTTGGTCCGTCCACTATCCAAAAACCATTGGCTTTCTTGGCAATTGAAGAAATTTGAACTTGCAAAATGTGCATCACTTTTTGGTCGTGGTACATCCAAAGAAGAATAAAATAAGTTCAATTTCCCTTCTTTCATCATTCCAACCAAGCGGAAGCTCCTCCCTTTAATTTATATGCGACAAGTTTTACTTGACTAGCGTTCCTCGAAAATTTCTAAATAATCAAAGAAATTCTAAACATTATTAATCCAATTGAAAAAAATCTTCAATGTGTAGTCGGCCATTGAAAGTGGGTAAATCCATCCTCATTTTAAACTGTTGACGCATAAAAATGAGGCCCGATTAAATGGTCCAGGAAGTGAAGCCCCAGTTAGGGAGTTCGAAGGACAGGACCAAGTGAGACCATGTAAAGGGCCCAAGACAGAGTTATGTAGCGAAGACCCATCATCGCCAAAGCTCTAGCCGAATATAACACTTTATGAATATTTAAGACGATGATGTTATTATCGCCCAAGCCTGCAAAACGTCTAGGATCTGGGCAAATTGTTATATTAAGCGACGATTACTAAGACAATTAAGGGGCAATCTCATCATGTCCCATGATCTAGGAAATCTCGGTTACAAGCAGTTCAATGGTAAAAGTAAAGACAGCAGTTAGAACGGTAGTTCCATGACAAGTTAGCTTGATGAAAAACATAGGTAGTTACAGGACGACCAATAGTTTCAGGCGGTTCTACGACAACAACTGTTGGAGGAGTATAAAAGAAAATATAAGGCATAGAAGAAAAGGATCCCCGAATCAAACACTCTCGAACAGAAAATATGTAATTTTCATTTCCTTTACTTTTATCGCATTTAAATTTCAACTGTTCTGTGTGCTTGCGCCCCTTTGAGGCATTTCGCTTCTCGCCGATTGTAAATTTTCATTAATAAAACACCTATTTTTTGAATTTTGTCTCAAGAGGTCCGTTTCTTACTCAATCGTCCGAACCATCTCTTAATTGTTAGCGAGACCCGACTTTCCGCACGAAACATAAACTCTTGCCTTTTTTGACCTTGCCTATGAGTTTGGGAGGTAACTTGGTCAAGTTCATAAACTTTGTGGCCAAATTGTCTTTATCACGTTATCTCTTCGTTAAATAATTCTCAAAAGCCTCGTAGATCTCTTTATTAGAATGGATCTATCGGTGGCTTGTAAATGTTGCAAAGATGCGGCCTAGGATTTGGCCCGAAGAAAGTGACACCTTCGGCTTCATTCCTCCGAGTTCTAGGACTGTTATTTGGTCGGTGTTGTATTGTATTTATGTCAACGATGGGTAGGTGGTATCCTCGCAGATTTGGATCAATAATGGATCGTTCTCCAAGGTTGAGATTTCTATGATTTTTCCTTAAATTGGTTGGAAGAGATCGACGGTTTCTAGGGTTCGGTATATGTTCTTCTTCCTATTCGAATTGCTATCGCTCATCGTCCTCCAACGGAATCTCGCCGAAATATAAGTTTCCATATCTGGGATTGTTGTGAATGCCTACCCTTGGCAATGAATGCAGTAAAAGTCTGCTGGACATTGCAAAAGTTTTTCAAGCCCAGCAAGTCTGTGCTCAATGTCTTCAAACCTCCGTTCATCATCTACAAGACTACAACTCAGTTTCTACTAATACCATCCTTTGTCATCGTGCCAGTAAAATCCTTGCTCTGATACCAATTTTAGTGTGGAAGAAGAATTAAAATTCTTGACACAAGAAGAAAGATGGATAACTCGAAAACCTGTAGAGAATATTTTTATTATATTGATTTAATCATTGAAAAGTGTACAAATATATGGGCAAAATACCTAATCTTACTAATAGAAGGAAATTAAACTAAAATCCTTAAAAGAAAAGAAACCTAAAGTCATAATCTAAAAGAAGGAATAAATTCTATTCTAATCAAGAAAGAAGAAGAAATCATATTCTAAATAAAAAAGAAAAAAAGAGCTAAAGTCCTATTACAAGAAGAAATCCTATTATAAATATCTACTATAAATAAAATTGTCCTACATCACATCTTCACCACATTCTTCATATCCTTCCTCCACCACTTCCCACATATCTGCTGATAGAAACAGTGCTTTCATCTTCACAGACCAAAAATCATAATTTTGGCTATAAAATCTGGTACATATGGTTGCTGTAAACTCCCACTCGAACCACTTGTTCTTGTCATCTTCTTTTTCACAAAACCCCTCTATTTCTTTAACCTTTCTTGCTAAACCTCTGCTGCAATTAAAGAAATCCAACCCAGATCCTCTGATACCACAATGTTGGCTGTATTTTCAGCTGGTAGGTGCCAAAATCGGTTGTGTTTATGAGAGTAATTGCAGCACTTAGATGAAGGGACAGCAAAGTAAAGAAAGCAGGGGAGGGCAGAGAGAAGGAAGGAGTTTAAGGACCTTTCTTTAATGTATTTTCTTACATCTAAGTACAGTACTTTTGTGGTACATAAAGGAGACTTTTACACTACACCTTAAAAGCTTTTAGTAACTATTAGACTTAACTATTATTTAAAACACATTACACCTTAAAAGCTTTTAGTAAACAATGAGGTAAATAAAAGACTGTATAATAAAGAGGAGAAATGAGGCCATATAACCGAAAAACGAAGATAAATGAAAAATATGCCACAGGATGTATTGTAGGAGGTCCATGGAAATTAACATCTAGCTAGTAGCTATTATGAATTTTCAGCTGATCTCATGCCTTCATGTTTCATGATTCACAAACCTACACATTTGAAATCATCAGCGTAACATGCCATGCATAAGTTGTTTCTTCTGTTTCTTCTGTTTCTTTTTTAATGTTTTCCAAATACACGTGCCAGCAAATTTAGATCAAAATAGTTAGAACATCATGGTCACGATTTACCTCTTCTCCATCATCAGATAAAGGGCCATCATCCTCAACCCTAATTTTTTCTGGGAGCACATCTAGAAGCTCTGCATTTGAAGGACCAAGACAATGTACAACCAATTGCTTGATAAAATAAATGATATCCAATTTATTCATTGTTAAAAGTACTGCAATGCTTGAAGTGGTGAAAAGTCTGTTAACTATTTACCCGAAAAAGGCAACAAATAGATTTGAAAAATTAGACAGATGCTATGAATAATAGTTATAAGAATTACCACGGTTCCCTTTATCTTCTTTAGAATCCTTTTTTTCTCGTGTTCTCCCAAAATCATCAAAACAGAGGTCTGTCATTGAGGCTGATACCTGAAATTACAATAAATAATCTCTAGTATTACTCTCAGTCTCTACATCTGCACAATATTCAATTACAAATAGCTAATCTTACACTAGAAAATTCAGATTCTGATGTGCCAGAGAGCTCGATCAACTTAGATTTTTCTATCTTAAGCTGCAAGACTTTCAAGCATTGATCAATTATAACATCAGGACATGCTTTCATCTACAAAGAGTGTACATAGTACTGACATGCATTATAGAAATATTGCAAACCTTGTGTCTTTTAGCACAAAGGTAGAATGCTGCAGCAGTGAACACAGGCCGCGTGATGTCAGTACTTGCTCTACGGGAGGATGGAAGTGAGGCAATAAACCGATCCTTGTACCTAAAAACCAACAGAAGTACTATTCATTATAGCTGTATCAATGTTTTCATGCAAAACATTTCCCTTGACATGAGATAAAAAGTCGAGCACTAAGTAATAGATCTCAGTGTAGAATCAAGATGCTACTAATGAATCGAATTTTAAACAAGAATGATAGATACATCTATTTATGTTCCTTGGAATCAAAAAAGAACTGATAGCTGTCCAATACTTACAAAGACAATACTTTCTGGACAAAAGGGATGAGCCTAATACATCCAAATTGAATTGCCAACTCTCTTGTATCAAGCTTGTTCCTACAAATTATTAGCCCAAAAAAGAACAAAATTGAGCAACGCAAAGAAAATCATATACAGAAGTAACAAAGATTTTAAAAAGAAAATGAATACTAACTTGATACCAATGCTATTTTGCATTGAATTATAGGATCTATTGTAAGCCTTTTCAGACAGCCCACTCAATTTTACTGCAGCCGGATGATCAAATATTACTTCCATCCTATAACAATTACTACAAAATCATTGTTGCAAAAAATGGATGATTTGTGTGTATATTAATTATCAATTAACATAATCAATTAAATAACATAAATATAAGAATTCAACAATAACATAAACATATAGAGCTTGTTTGTTACAGCTCAAAATCGAATTAAAATTGAAAATATAGCCGTTATTGGGTCTTACTCATCTAATAAAAGTCAACAATAACGGCTAGTTTTTTAATTTTAATCCGATTTTAATCTCTACTGAACACACCCATAATATAAGTAGAGAACTAGAAAACATGATTCAGGAAGTCACGTCAAAGACGTTGTTCTAAAGTCGTATTGTCTCCTCTTCGTACGAGTACTTTCAGCACTACACGGCCCCAAGATAATAGGTAGATAAAGAACGAGTCTCTCATCGAATTGCCAAAATAGTATAAAACAAACAATGAATATTCTTTCAAGTTTTGGTTGTCATAGTTATGAAATAATAGCACCTTCTTTTATAATGTTAAATCAACCCCACAATAATCAACATTAATCTAATTAAAATACAGGTTACATTCTAACATTATTTTGTATTAAAACTGATTAAAACAAAGAAAACTGCAATATTAAAATTAGCTTTAATTTTGAAGGTTTAAGACTTTTTTTGTTTTATATGTTACAACAATCATTGAACCGAAAAGTTAATATAGGGGAAAGAATCAAGAATTGTACCTGGAAGCAGCGATCTCTAAGCAAATTATAGCCTTGCAAATCTCCCCCTATCCAAGAAACAAACAAATAAATACTAACGGTCGAAATGAGCATAAAATTGAAATGGGTTCTTAAAATACAAAAGAAAAATGAAAGAAACTCACAACGCCGATGATGGAGGAGTCAAAATGGATGTCGGCTCGGCGGCGGAGCTCGGCGGCGTGAAGGATGAGTTGTTTGGATTCAGAAAAGCCCAATTTCTTGGCCATCTCTGACATATCCATTTTGCAGAATTGAATTTTATTCAATTTTCTACTTATATTTGGATTTGTGGGCAGTGAAGAGATAAAATGGAAATGGAAATTTATAGTAAAAGGAATTACTCGGAAAAGAGCAATGGCGGGAATTTGAAGGTTGTGTTCATGAAAAGTGTTACCTAACCAGATTCAACCCTTTCTTTTCTTCTCGTATTTCAGTCCTCTTATCTTACGAAAAGGATCGTTCTAATACACATTCCTAAAAGATCAAAATTCAAGAAGAAGAAGCTTATAATCACTTTTATGTTTCGTTATCATATGAATTGCTTTAAATGTCATTGTATTTTTATCGGTTATTGAATCTTACTCATGTTCACACATGTTGAGTGGATAATTGAAACGGAATAGTGATATTTCTAATAGATTGAGGCAAGTTTTCCCTACCCGACCTTGTGTTCTCAACAAATTCAAAATCAACTACTTGAGACCTTTTTGATCAATTCTTTCCTGAGAGCTTGTTCTGTATAGCTCAAAATCCAATTAAAATTGAAAATATAATCGTTATTGAATCACACTCGTCTAATAAAAATCGGCTAATTTTTCAATTTTAATCCGATTTTAATCTCTTCCAAACACCCTTTGAAACATCTAGAACAACTGGATGCTTAGCCAGCCAAGAACAGACGACGAGCTTTGGAACAAAATCAGCGCAAATAAACATTCTATTCCAACCCTTTAGAACTAATTTTAAAGGTAATATTAAGTGATCAATACAACTGTTGAATAAAACCAAGTCCTTTAATGTTGGCAGTACAAGTCTATCCTATTGTTATCTAAAATTTGCTAACGCCACAACAGTAGACAAATTTTGGATTCAGGTATCAACAGCCTCCATTTGGATCCATAACACAGAGATCCAAGCACTGAGATAACTCATCTAACCAACACAAACCATGACAGCTAGTCCGACACTTGTGTTGATGCTTCGCTCGTTCCGTTCTCTTGAATCAACTGTTAATAAAAAGAATTAAAAGAGTATCATAATGCAAGTTACTGAAAACCAATGAACGGTAGAGAAAAGTAAAGGGGATGATGAGGATACCAATGAGCCGACTCGCTCGTATGCTTCCATTACTTGGGGATTTTCCTCATCTTCATACCCTACTTGCAGGATTCGAGGTCCATTAACAGACCAGAAAGCTCTCCTACCAGCCTCCTGCAAGAATCTCACAACAATAAGAGCTAACTTGCTAGGAGATTTTTTGCAAACCTTGCAAAGCATTACAGTAGAGAATAGTTGGTTCAAGTGGTGGGTCGAAAGAGGTGAAGAGAGATGCACAAACTTGCTCCTTTGCATAAGCTGAATAGAATTAAGCAAAACGATTTCACTGAACCTAGTTTGGCAATTCTACTTCCAAAGGAATCAGTTGATAAGCTTGTCTACCAAGCAGGTATAAAATCATATGAGCGGGTATACAAAACTAGAACTTGATAAACCCAACTCAATTCCTAATTCATTCTCACCAAAAAATAGAGGGGAAATGTAGTATGTTTGGAATATATCCTCCACATAAATCATGCCTAGGAATCAATCCGGTCTTTAGACCAAACTAGAGTTTTCTAATCAACCTTCAAAGCTCAGAGAATGTGAATGTTTTTATTATTGGTTCTCAAGGAGGCCCTGTAAGCTCTTCAAGCTCCCTTATCCAAAGAAAAGGAGGCCTTCAAGCCAGTAAACATTAGCAGCATATCAATTCTCAACTTCAGAAAATAATGAATAATTTCAAAAGGGAACCAAGATCCTCATACTCGAAAAATGTAGCCTGAGTTCTCAAACTTTAGGTAACAAAGCAAGTATAAAACACTAAACAAGTCAGGGCAATAACTTCTTTATACTAAAAAAGGCTGCAACTTTCATGATTCATATACATCTTTGCTGGCGCCAAGGAAATTTTGATTTTTATTTAACTTTTCACCAAAAAAAAGGCTACCTCGGTGAAGGCTTTTCAATCTATAAATAATTGATGTTTTCCAAACAGTTCTAACAAGGTTGATCAAGTACAAGCCAACTAACCTGCAAAATGAGCAAGTAGATAGCATCCAACGCTTGAACACGTATTTCGGGATCAACTATTACTTCACGCTCAATCGAGAGTGCACTCCCAAGCTCAAGGGGCATTTTAGATACATCTTTCTCACTATAAATCTGTCACAAGTTAATGCATTATGCATTAGTAAAAACAGAATTCAAAATGCACTTAAACCAGACTGAATCATCGGCTTTAGCTTGAATTAACATCACGGTAAATTTGAGTTGCCTAACATCTTTGTGGAGATACTCCACTTAGCAAGGGTATCCAAGCTTAAAGATTGCAGTCATAGGATACTATTGTCTTGCCTAAAATTTAACTGTTTCCGTCCAATGATCTCAAGACAGTAAAACCAATAAATTTTCAGACAAGTCATAATGTCATGAAAATGTTCAAACAGGTTCTGCGTGCACACAAAATCTATCAAGAGATATCAAAGTTAATTTGCAATTTCTTTAGGGATTTGACAAAATTCCAGATAACATACCACTCACAACAAAATATGCTCAAAAACACAAAAAAGGTTGTCTTAATAAGTGGCCAAACTTTGTTAAATATAGATCACCTTTTTTCCAGCAACTGGCAGAAGCAGTGCTGGCCACAGAAACTCTGAGATCAAAAGCACATTTTGCAGCTGACTGTCAGCTTCAAAACAACAGTTCCGAATAGTTCCGGAGACCTATAAAGAAGAGAAAGATATTGAAATACAAAAAGATATCTGACCAAAGTATTTATTCGAGGATTGCTAAAACAACGATGTAAAGGAAGGCACATAATAAATCATATCTGCATTTTTCTTTCTAGTTCTACAAGCTTTCATTTGATGTGTCCGCAAGTTTTACTTACTCAAACAGCCCTTCGAATAAACAGAAAATGTTCTTAATTTCAAACCTACAGAGTATTACACAACAAATATACAGTGGGTGTATAAAGAGATCTAGTAGGATTTTCATTGTTCTCACTCATTCTCGTTCCCTACCCTGTGTTCCAACTTCCATCCCATGAGAGAAACATCCGCTTGCACTGGAACTTAGCCAAAAGGCCGTTTAGACAAGTGTAACAAATCAACAATTATAGACATGTTTTCGGGTAACTCATATGGTACCGGATATCCCGTACTATTTATCATAGAATTACTTTCAGTTAGTTACTATATGAACGCGCCTGAGAAAGCCCCCACGTGGCTTCTCTAATTCCTCAAAAAGCAACCAGAAACGGAAACTAAATAAGCCATCATACCCAATAAAAAACTGAAATAGAAAACAGTTAGCAACTGAATTTCCAAGAGAACATTTGTGAGAGGTCAAAAATAAAAAAATAAAATAAAGAATTGTATTTCATGGTCTCAAAACATTCTAGAGCAAGAGAATCTTTCTACTTACCCCTTTCTTTCGCAACGGGCTACCTGAATCAAATTGCCTAATGATCTGCTTCAGAAGTCCTCTCTTAGGGTCCAATAGAAGTTTTCTTCCTGCTTCTTTCTGTGAAATATTTACTAATATAAAAGCCACATGTTCAAAAGGATCACCTGATAAGATGAAAAAAAGAAGGTAGTTAAGTCAAATATGTTCCATAAAAGTAAATCTCCTTGTCATGGCATACAATTAGTATGAATCACAATTTTCCGACCCTAACCCAAATAAATTTCTTTTCTTAATATCGAAAAAAAAATTAGACGTACATACCTATAGTAAACACAACTTTTCTGCCCTTTTCCTTTAGTAAAAGGTAAATAAAATACAATTTCCCTTCAGTTATTAACCAAAAATTTGTGACAAGACCTGTTAATCCCAACTCCCAAGTAAGGAATTTATTGCATATTCAATATCTGTCACTGACATTTTACGACGACTTCAATTGTACACACATAATTTCACCGTTCCACTTGCAGATAGGAAAAGCTATACAAGCCTGTCAGAGTTAGTAAGGTAGATTGAATTGTAGTATCTTTGCCTTGTATACCTATATTTTATACTAATGTAATAATAGGTATACAAACCTGCTAGAGTTAGTAAGGCAGATTGAATTGTATTATCTTCGCCTTGTATACCTATATTTTATACTAATGTAATAATAGGTAGTGCCTCCATATATATCTTCTCTTATAGAAGAGGTCAAACAGTACACTAATATGAATATCAACCTTGCTCTTTCTACCACTAAAACGAGGCTAGCATATTCATGTGTTAATCTTACGAATAAGGTTAGGGGTGTACTATTTACTTTATTTATTTTAGCATGATAGACCATGCAGCTGCTACATTTATCTCCACTTCATATGCATTACCTCCAATGGAACCAAATATTTATTTTACAAATCCAGTAACACAAGTAATGGACTAATGAACTCACCTTTTTCCTCAATGGATGATGTACAAAATGATCTCACCAACTTCATGACATACAGACCATGCATCTTATCATCTCCAAGCTGACATCCAGGATCAACAATCAACATATTAAGCATAATCAATTAATTTCTCAAAAAAGGAGGTATGAGCTAATATCCTCTAACTTGCAATAAAAAGTGCATACCACATAAATACATAATTATAATTTCCAATGCCCATTCAATTTTTTCTTCAACATTGAAATTAATGAAGGCCTTCTCAGTATCAAAAGGCAAAGGAAAATGAACAAGGCAGATAGAATAAGGAGATGAAAATGGCACCTGAAGCAAAGAATCAATTCCAGCATCCAACTGTGTGAGATTGACAAGGAGCATAACTAGCAGCCCAGTAATTTCACAACCTTTTCTGTACAAATTATCCATCACTTTTCTAACCATGTCCATTTCAACCATCTTTCCTGCTACATCTGAATTTTGTGACAAATTTACAAGAGCTTCTGCTGCAGGTTCTGAAACTTCCTGAACAAATAAATCAAACAACATGCTGGTAAGTAACTAAGGCACAACCAATAAACTAGAGAGATTAAACATTCCCTAAGTATTTAAATTACTGACGTGCGCAATATTTTTATTTTTTATTTTTTAAAACCAGGCTTTCTCAATTGTGAGGATTGAACTCTAGCATCATGGTATGAAAAAAGGGTCAAGAGGCGCGCCTTGGATTTGAGGCGGCCTCGGGGCGTGAAATCTGAGGCTAATCTTGAGAGGCGTGCGCCTTAATTGAATCTGCTGCACACCTCTTGTACGCCTCAGACCTGACCCTTTTGCTTTTATTAAAAACTAGCCCAGAAAGTTAGAAAAGGCCAAGTCTTCATCTACTTTAATAGTACTACAACACCTACCTGCTAGCCTATATAAATATATTATTGACCTAAGTCACCTAACACAAGAAAATACGCAGAAAGAATGTACACATAAGAATGTAGCTCCATGTCCCAATGTTCCTGAAAATGTCAAAAAAGAGATTGAAGATTATATGAAG